>JACEFZ010016585.1:0-287500 GCA_014155875.1 Cepaea nemoralis
TGAGAGTCATATTACTGCCAGGAGTAAGTGAGAGCGTGTGCCCATATTACCAGGGTACGGAGGGGATTAAGAAAAACTCAAGTCGTTGGTTAGGTAGACGATATAGCTGAATAATATTTTTGATATTAATGTTTGGTGATTTAACAAAAAAAAACCAAAACAAAAAAATTTTTAATGTTATGTCGATGATGTATAGAGAAACAGATAAAGATATTGCTATTTTCTTGTTTAGTTAAACAAACTAAAGGTGTTTTGGTGATGTAACAGATAAAGATATTGTTATTTACTTGTTGAGTTTAATAAAAGTACTTTTGTTTTGATCGTAACGAGAGTAAATGATCACTGTTACCCGCTTGGCAGACTACTTCTTCTTCTTCTTCTTCTTCTTCTTCTTCTTCTTCTTCTTCTTCTTCTTCTGTCACAAGAAGAAGGAGGGGGAGGAGAAGGAGGAGGAAGAAGAAGAAGAAGAAGAAGAAGAAGAAGAAGAAGAAGAAGAAGAAGAAGAAGATTGTCACTTGTTGCGTTAGTAAAGCTTAAAGTGGTTCGATCATCTAAACAGTGTGTGATCGTATTTTTACTTGTTGAGTTACGAACACTTTAAGTGGTTTGATCATGACGAAAGTAACTGATGAAGTTGTCGTTTCTTATTGGGTGAAGCAGATGAAGAGTGTTTTGATTAGGCAGAAAGTAACTGTCAAGAAGCTGCCATGTACTTATTGGGATAAAGTGTTTTGATCATAAAGATGGTGAACATGATGAACTTTACATTTGGGTGACGAATGCGAAGGTTGTTTTGGTTAAGCAGAAAGTAAGTGTCAACATGCTGCCATGTACTTATTGGCATAAGTATTTTGATCATAACGATAGTAACTGATGAACATGTCACGACTCACTCGTGAGTTTAAGAAAGCGGACAGTGAATGTGCAATAGTTAGAAGGTTACGTACATGTTATGAGCGCTGTCGGGCGAGTGTTTGATACCCTACGCTCGTCATCCGCTAAGAGAGGGAAAAACTGGTCACATATTCCTCCGCCCATTCAGTACTACAATATGTGATGGTTCTAAACCTTCACACACCCATGACAGGTTCCTGTTTTTTTTTTTTTTTTTGGTCCTCAATAATATTAAGTCTTCATTTCGATATAGTTTACTTGTTGAGTTAAGAGACCGTTATTGTGTTTTGGTCGCGTAGAGATGTGACAGCCATGGAGAAGAGAGGTTAGGGCGTTCGCCTCAGAATAAAAAGTTACAGGGTTCGATCTCAGCATACGACTGGACATTTATCCAAGAACCACTGATACTCAAAGATAACACACGCCACCTGATCTGTTGGGTATTAAGATCGGATAGTTAGCCATCTGGGTAAGGAAGGAAAATTGGAGAGCTTGTGTTCAAAGTTGTTCCCGGGACAAATTCCACGGTAGGTGGAAATCACAAAGAGTAGCCAGTAAGTCTGCTGCTCTGGAGAAATTGTTAGGAAATAAATACTATTCACAGATGGGTGGAGCCCATTAATTTGGATGAGATCTGTCTAGTGGGAATCTGGCACAAAGGTATGCCGAGACCTTATACCTTTGAGGTGCATGTCTAGGTGTTATGAAAACTTTGTCTATCTGACTGTCAAACAGAAGCGAAAAAGTAGCAGTATTAGAAGAAGAAGAAGAAGAAGAAGAAGAAGAAGAAGAAGAAGAAGAAGAAGAAGAAGAAAATTACAACAATAATAACAACAATAAGGAGAAAAGGAAGATGGAAAAAAAGAATCAGCAGCAGAGAGAAGAAGAAGAAGAAGAAAGAAGAAGAAGAAGAAGAAGAAGAAGAAGAAGAAGAAGAAGAAGAAGAAGAAGGAATAATAATAAGAAGGTGGAGGTGGAGTTGGAGAATGGGAAGAAGAAGAAGAAGAAGAAGAAGAAGAAGAAGAAGAAGAAGTTTGCCAAGCGGGTAACAGTGAATGACATAGATTAGCGTACACTGTATCATTCTACACATGTATCAACAACTGCCAGGTCATGGTGGGACTCCGTGATCATTTTTTGTTTTGTTTTACAAAAACGCATCAACTTGGAAAATTGTATCCATTATTAATCTACCTACCTCATCCAGTGTTCGACAATGCATTATATAAACATTGAACAACAAACTGTGTGTTCATTTTTGATTGAATGTGAGTGTCTTTTGTGCATTATTTTTGTGTGTTATGTCTAAGCAAGTGTATATGTGTCTGTGTATGTATCATATTTACTTTTTGTTGCTCGATATATCTATCTGTGTGTGTGTTTCTCTCTGTCTGTCTCTCCGTCTGGCTGTCTGCTTGTCACTCTGCCTGCCTGTATGTCTGTCTCTCTGCTTGCCTGTCTGTCTGTCCATATATCTGTCTGTCTGTTCATATGCCTGTCTGTCTATCTGCCTGTCTGTGTATACATATGCATATCTCTCCATTTATCTGTCTGTCTACCCATCCCTATCAGCCTTTAATGTCCACCTGCCCTTCTATCGGTATGTCTACCTACTCAACAAACTATCTACCTGTCAAACATGTCCATACTCTCTCGTTCTCTTTCGTTCTCCCACTCTCCATTTTACCCTCCTTCTCTCTCTCCCTCTCTCTGTCCTTCCCCTCTCTCTGACCCCTCTCCGTAACTCTCTTTCTCCTCTTGTCTTTTACTCTCTCCCTCTACCCCTCTTTCCCTGTCTCCCCCTCTCTCCTCTTTTATCTTTCTCTCCATTTTGCCCCCCCCCCTTCTCTCTCTCCCCCTCTCACTGTCCTTTCCCCTCTCTATGACCCCTCTCCGTAACTCTCTTTCTCTCCTTGTCTTTTACTCTCTCCCTCTACCCCTCTTTTCCTGTCTCTTCTATCTTTCTCTCCATTTTGCCCCCCCCCCCCCTTTCTCTTTCTGCCTTCCTCTTCCTCTGTCTGTCTGTCTGTCTGTCTGTCTGTCCATTGTATCTTGCCCAACATAACCATATTTACTTAACCCACACCTGCCACACATCAGAACTTATCTCTTCCTCCCTGCCCACCACCTCACCCCA
Organism: Cepaea nemoralis; assembly: GCA_014155875.1. NCBI lineage: Eukaryota > Metazoa > Mollusca > Gastropoda > Stylommatophora > Helicidae > Cepaea > Cepaea nemoralis. Next base: position 3,032 of record JACEFZ010016585.1, read on the forward strand.
CCTCCCATGTCCTGGCTTCGATCCTCCCATGTCCTTGACCTACCTTCCCCGCCCATCCCCTGACCTACTTTTCTATCAGCTGCAGTATTCCTGGCCTCACATGCCAGTCACAGGAGACACATTATCACAGCCTCTTAAGTTCCTGAAGTCAGGGGCGGAACGTTAGGTTAGCAGATTTCTGCTCTTATATTGTTTGACCATAAAACCCTTCTCTCTGTGGTCTGTTCATTCAACTGCAGGGGTTCACTGGGTGGGTGCTGTGAGGTGTATAGTACAGGTGTATCATTATCATACTCACCATCTTCATCATCATCATCATCATCATCATCATCATCATCATCATCATCATCATCATCATCATCATCATCATAATCATCATCATCATCATCAACATCTCATTATCAGCATCATCTTTAACAGCATCATCATCATCATCATCATCATCATCATCAGTATTATCATATTCATCATCATCATCATCATCATCATTATCATATTCATCATCATCATCATCATCATCATCATCATCATCATCATTATCATATTCATCATCATCATCATCATCATCATCATCTTCATCAGCATTATCATATTCATCATTATCATCATCATCGACTTACCCTGTGGTTTGATTCTCATCTTCTGTACTGGAGAGCAGATGTGTATGAGACCTTGATGTTAGGTTTAATCATTACTGTCGGTCGCTGTCATCATAACCATGATCACATCATCCTCATCCTTATCATAACCATTATCATCATTATGATATTCGTAGTAAATCATCGTGGTCGTCGTCATCAACATCATCACCGTAATTATCATCATAATCGTCATCATCACCACCATCATCATTATAATTATCATCATCATCACTACCATCATCATTATCATAGTCATCATCATCATCACCACCATCATCATTATCATAGTCATCATCATCACCACCATCATCATTATAATTATCATCATCATCACCACCATCATCATTATCATAGTCATCATCATCACCACCATCATCGTTATCGTCATCATCATTAACGCCATCGCTTCAGCATCATTATCATGGCCACCATCATCATCGTCTCATCATCGCCATCATCATCATCACTGTAATCAGCATTATTATCATCATAATCTTCCTCATCACCATCACTATCATCATCATCAATATCATCATAAATATCATCACCACTATCATCATCATCATCATTAGCATCATCGCTATCAACAATAAAAGATCAATAGATCGAGAGAAAGTAAACTGGGCAGTCTAACATCATGGGATTAGTGTTATAATTAATTTATAATTGGCTGCACAAGAAACAGAAATATGTGGACAGACACGATTACCAAAGCTGCACGGCATTGTCTGTAAGATAGAAAACTGCCATTGATTTCTGAACAAAGGACACTCACACCTTTGTGAAAAGCAACGCAAAGCTGTCTGCTCCTAAACCACCAGCGCCTCACTTTGAAAATTTAGTGACAGACACCGACCTTGTTGAAGAACCTACCTACAGAAAGAAAGTTATTTCTCCTTATTGTCTTGGCTCGTTGTGAACTCATACATAGTCCTTACATGTGCTACTACTTCTTGTCACACACTGGACTGATTTTTGTGTGTGGATCAGCTTCCCCTACTATCTGTGTCCCTCGCCATCAGGCCAACCTACTCCGACTTCAGGGGTACTTCTAATTTACGTTCCCAAGTCAAGGACGAGAAGTCAACATTTTAGTCCAAATGACCGGTGTAGGGTTTTAAACCGCTACCTTGTCGTCTGCGCACCGGAAGTTTAAGAACGAGCGCTCTTAAACATTCGGCCATGCTTACCTCTGAAAGAGTGTTTATTACAAAGTAGTTCTTGTGTGACACATTGTGGATCTAATGAGGCACTGCGGAGATTCTCATTGTTTTATAAATTGGAGGAGACTCTCAGTCGCATCTTCTTATACCGGTTCCCATATGGAGGATAGGCGGTTGAGCCGTTAAAGCCTCTGGAGTATGTATGCTTGTGGCTACGGTTTAAGCATTTTCCTCATGTTGGGCCGGTAGTGCATGGTTCCGTCGCCCTGCTCGTGAGTTAAGTACGTGGAGCGACACCGTGAGATGAGAATTTCGCTTCTACATGTCCCACGGTTGTTTGTAGCGTGAACTGCACGTTCAGAAAAATGGCGGCCGGTATTTCGCTGAACTTACTGGGTTGCTAGATTACATCCAGGGTAACGAGCTCTACCAATCCGTGGGCAGGTTTACGTTTCCTAACGACTGTGAAGTCTCAAGAGGTGTTGGAGTCTCATTACAGCCGATCTAAGAAGACGAGGAAGAAGAAGAAGCAGAAGTAGAAGAAGAAGAGGAGGAGGAAGTGGAGGAGGAGGAAGGCAAGGAGGGATAATAATAAAAAGACGAATAGGAAGAATAAAGAAGACGACGACAAAGATGAAGAAGAAGAAGAAGAAGAAGAAGAAGTCGTTTAGTCGTCGTTTAGTCGTTTAGTCGTTGGATCAACATCACGGCACACGGTTTAACCCTTAAGTGCTCCGTTTTCCTCCTAACTCAAACCTGAGTTTGAAGACTCAGCTCAATGCACGAACTCCGTTTCATCGGCGAGGATCCTGGAATGCTTTGGGTAGATTTTTAACTCGAAATTTTGCCCGGGCAGCGCCGTTAGGCTACTCTTTTTCGATTTCCAACTGCCAAGGGATTTTTTACGTGCGCAATAATACACACGGGCGTCCGATCTCACTACCCAGAGATCAGGGGAAATTACTGGAAGTCCCGGTGAATTTGTTAAATAAATCCTGGTCCTCACTGGGGCCTGAACCCGGGACCTCCAGCACTCGAGGCGGACACCATACCTCGAGACCACTCAGCTCCCATAAGAAGAAGAAGACGTAGAAGAGGCGGGAGAGGAGTAATAATAATAAGATGATCACGAAGAAGAAGAGGTGGAGGAGAAGGAGTAATAATAATAATGATAATAATAATAACAATAAGACGAAGAAGAAGAAAAAAAAGGCAGGGTAATAATAAGATAATGACAAAGACATGATGGTGGAAATTACCACGTGTTCACATGCACCCACTGTGAACGAACATTTACAGCGCGAATTGGCTTATCAGTCACATTCGCTACCGCCATAGGTAAAGTTATTATGCCTTTATAAAGCACAAACTATCGTCTGTCAAGACGGCAAGGTGCCAATGATGACAAAGAAGAAGAAGACGAAGAAGAAGAAGAAGAAGAAGGAAGAAGAAGAAGAAGAAGCAGAAGAAGACATTATATTATAACGCTCCCAACGCTCCCCTCGTGATAACTTTCTGTTCACACACTAATGTTTAGAAAAATCAGTGAGCCGCACATCTCAGCCCGAAGGGCAACGCTGGAGCCCAGATTGTGTTGATACAATGAAATCGATTCGTCCGAGAATGCAGTAGGGTCAACGGTCAAACAGCCACGGACAGGGCCTCCCTGGGGTTACCTGGAGACAGGAGAGGGTCAGCGGGTTCTGGGCACGTTTACTTTATGCCAGGGATATGTCCCCATTGTCGGGCTTGCTCAAACATCCAGTGTTTGTATAGTCACCTGCCTACACGGAGAACCTAGGCCACTACTGAGGCCTGGTATAAGGGGAAAGGAGAGAGGGGGAGGCGTCCGAGGATAGGCGATATAATTGTGGTTTCCTGGCTTTGTTTCTCTGTAATCGGTATACGAAGGAGGTCAGCAAGGCTGAATCGATAGGCGCGCAGGTTCTTAGACATCCGGTGTGCTGACGCCGAGGTAGCGGGTTCAACCCATTTACTGGTCAGTTGGACTAAAATGTTGAAGTCTCGTTCTTGACTTGGGGACGTAAATAACAAGTACATTTGAAGTCGGAGTGGGTTCGCCTGATGGCGAGGGACACTGGTAATAGGGAAAGTGAATTCACACGCAAAAATCAGTCCAGTGCACTACAAGTGGCAGCACGTGTATGAACTACGCTTGAGTTCAAAGCGAGCGAGCGCAGACAAGTACAAAAATTGGATGTTATTTGCAGGACGTTGCTATCAACCCCACATTGATTTTCCAGGCAATTTTACATCCAGTAGAGGTCACTTCCGTGCAATCAATCTCATGAACCACGTCACTAAGCTTCTACTCATAATTATCATGAGAAGAACAAGATGGAAACTGGAAACTGGTGCAGAACGGTATGGATTTGTTGAAGGAAACGTTACAGATAATGCAATGCACACATTACGAACACTAATAGAGAGGGCAATCGAGACACGGAAAGGCATATATTTGTGCTATATAGATTAAACCAGGGCATTTGATAAATTGAAATATGATGAACTGATCAAAATGTTCAAATATATCAACATTGGTGGGAAATAGAACAGTAAAAAAAAAATATTTACTGGAATCATAAAGGGGCAATTAAAATGGAAGTAAAGAAAACAATTATGAACAGTTAAAGTAAGGAGTACAACAAGGATGTTATTTGTCGCCAGATCTCTCTCTCTCTCTCTCTCTCTCTCTCTCTCTCTCTCTCTCTCTCTCTCTCTTTCTCTCTCTCTCTCTCTCTCTCTCTCTCTCTCTCTCTCTCTCTCTCTCTTTCTCTCTCTAGCGAAATAATAATGCGTGAGATCAAATACAGACCCTGAATACGAATTGGACTCTAAAATATCACGTACTTACGCTATTCAGGTGACACAGTATTGATGGCAGAAAGTACAAACAGATCTACAAGAACTTTGACTTTCCTTGTATATCAAGAAAACAGAAATAATGGTTTACATCAAAGAAAACGATGGCACCTAAATGTAAGATAATAATAGAAAGAAAACTGCTTAATTCATTTGGTAAATGTAAATACCTAGGTGCTATTATAACATCAGATAGATGATGCCCAACGGAGATTAAGAGCAAAATAGTCCAAACAAAAGCTATATTCCTAAAATGAAAACTACCTACATTGAAATAGATGTTGACTTGCAACTGAGGAGTCAGACAGACAACAGTGAAGCCGCTGGTAGCGTGTGGGAAAGCCCGTTATAAGTGTATCAATGGCTGGCATCTGTAGTGTCCCCAGTCAGTCGCGGGTAGCGGCCGTAGAACAATATGAAAAACAAACGCTACTGTGTTAGGGCAAATCCCATTGCATAATTGTCAAGGACAGCGGTAGAAGGATATAGTGTATACGGTAGACAACGTGGCAGAGAAAGAGAGGTGGAGAGGAAAGAAGAAAAGAGAGAAAGAGACGGAGAGAGTGAGAGAGTGAGAAGCGAGAGAAAGAGAAAGAGAGGAGAGATAGTAGAGTGAGATGGTGATAATGAGAAGAAGAAACAGTTAGTAAAGACAAGAAACAATAAGATATGGAGACAGCAGAGAGAGAGAGAGAGAGAGAGAGAGAGAGAGAGAGAGAGAGAGAGAGGAAAGATAGTAGAGAGAGAATGAGAATGAGAGAAAGAAAAAAAAGAGTAAGGAAAAGACAGACAGACAGACAGACAGACAGATTCAATGGTTATCATGTCTGTCTGTCTGTCTCTCTGTCTGCACATCTTTATGTCTGCTGTCTGCATATTTGTGTCCTTCCCTATCTGCCTACCTACGTGCCTTTCATTCTGTCTATCTACTGCCTTTTCGACTGACAGACTGACTCTCTACCTGCCTGTCTGTCTATAGACAGATATTACCCTACTGACCCACTACATCAAACCCCTGGTCGCCTGCACCAACTAAAACAACCACATAATAAAACCACCGACCACGTGACACCTCACGCGCTCTTGCAGCAACAAACCTGGTATCCATCAGTGACGCGGTTTCGTGCCCTATGATTCTTAAACAATGGGATCCACATACATTATGTATGCCTTCGGAGATCGAGTTCGACAGATTGTGTGACAGGCCATCCCGTTGAAAGTGAGGCTTGAAAGGCAAGCAGTTGGATGTTTGTGTGGATTAGGTATAGAGGTGAGTGGGGGTGAGTGTACATGGCGTTGATTAGGTGTGGGTGTGAGTAAGTGTGGAAATAAGTAGGCATCGGGGTGCATAGGTATGGAGGTGAGTAGTTATGGGAATAAGTAGATATAAATATGAGTAGATTTGAGAAAAAAAACATGTAATGGCAGTGAGATTGGAGTTTCTGAGAATATTGCAAATAAATTGCCACGGAGAGACAGAAAACCAATGAGCAATTCCTACAAGTAGCAAATGAAAACCGTAAACTGATTAGACAAATTAGACGTAGACAGTCACGATTTTGTGGGCACGTTTGTAAAGAAGGAGGAGCGACTGGCCGAGTGGCTACAACGCCGGACTCTCCTTCGGGAGATCCGGGTTCGATCCCTCGGTAAGGTGTGGGATTTTTTTCTGTCGGGGGCAAAAAGAAAATCCTAACCTGCACAGTTCGCGGCGACTGCACTAGCCAGGCGGCCTTAATTCCTCACGCTCAAAGACCCCTCTGCCATATTGGCAGTAAATGACAGTTTTTTTACATGATAGTTTGTAAAGAAAATAGGAAGTTAAATGGTTCGACCATATAACTAGGCTACCAACTAACAGTGTACTACAACAAGCAATGATGTACAGAACAAACGGAACCAGAAGAAGAGGCCGACCATCTAAACGATGGACAGAGGGATTAACAGAGTCCATGCGAATCTCGATATATGGAGCTCATAAACGCGTACTTTCCCGCTGTTTAAGCTTCACTTCGACACCAAAAGTTACAAGAGGAACAATATGAGATGATAAGAAGAAATAAACTGGAGAACTTGGTGACCAACTGGTAATATTTAAGGGAAGAGAACAAATGAAAGGCAGAGAGGTAAATATCTGGCACATGGCATAATCGAGACAAAAACAGCTGGTCCACGACTATAGTGACCATGGTGAAACATGACCACGCACTCTTATCCGCATGACGCATGATGACGCATGATGATGATGAGATTTGGAGAGAGTAAATATGGAGACGAGTCAGTACACTCATCTCATATCGTGCGGGACATCGAAGAGATACCTGCATTTTAGAGAGAGGGATTGTATATTTGGTGACGCAGGAAACGAAAGTCGGCCAACAAACAGACAAAAAGTATAGAAAAACAAATCTATTGAACAATCCTTGTGGGAAAGATTAACTATGGTCATTCTGAAGAGGTTAAGGTATACCATGATCAAACATATAAAGGACAAACAGACAGTGTTCGGACCTAACAGATCCTGCTATGACCAAATAGCCACACTACGCATGAAAATAAAGCTAATCATTGGATCTTTACCCTGTTACATGCTGGTGCATTGGGAAACGAGCAGGCCGACAGATTGGCTGGGTCTTCATAAACGTAAACAAAATAATTGAATCTTTGCCTTATTATAAGCGGGTGTTTTGAAAAACGAGCAGGGGAACAGGTTGGTTGGGTCTGCGCCGCTGCGTGAGGTATTGGTGGACGATAACGCCAATGTTGACAGAACCTTATGCAATCAATGAGTACAGCGGGAAGAGAACAAGAAAAATCATCATAGCCTGAAGAGAATAGCACTGCTGGGAGTGATTAGGTATTAATTTAATAATGCCATCATAAAAAGACATGTAATACAGAGTTCTTCGTGAGTCAGAGCTAACCGACACATTTGAAATAAGAAGAGCAGTGCGACAGGAATAAATTTATCACATGTGTTATTCATAACGAATACAGACTGGGTTATGAAGACAACGATAACTAACAACGTACTTGCAATTCACTGGATTCTGACAAAGCAGTTTGATCATCTTCACTTCGCTGATGATATTGTCTTTCTTTTCCACACACGAAATCAGATGCAAGATAAGCTAAATACACTTGATGGGAGGCCGCAACAATTAGGGCATAGAACAGAGACAAAGATAATGAGATTAATAAAGTAAATGATAATCCGACCTCCATTGGTGAAACGCCACTTCAAGATGTGGAATAATATATTTATTTATGTGATGATGCAGATAAATATGTAAGAACATAAAGAGATGTGGAAATAATAATGTTATCTGTCTGTCTGTCTGTCTGTCTGTCTGTCTGTCTGTCTGTCTGTCTGTCTGTCTGTCTGCATATATGTAGGTAGGTAGGTAAGTAGGTAGTTAGGTATATTGGTGAGTAGAAAGTTAGGTATATAGATAGGTATCCTGCTATCTGCTCCTGTCTCTGGTTCTTGTGTAGTTCGCCTGATTAACGTATGAGTAAGTAGACAGGTGGGTAGATAGCTATATGGTTAGGTGATCAGGCTGATAGGTAGGTAGATATATATGTAGTTAAGTTTGTTGTTAGGCAAACAGGTAAGTCAATCGCCATATAGGTAGGGAGGCAGGTAGGGAGACAGTCAGGCTGGTAGGTAGGTAGATAGGTAGATAGGTAGATAGGTAGATAGGTAGATAGGTAGGTAGGTAGGTAGGTAGATAGGTAGATAGGTAGATAGGTAGATAGGTAGGTAGGTAGGTTAGGTAGATAGGTAGACAGGTAGATAGGTAGGTAGATAGATAGGTAGATAGGTAGATAGGTAGATAGGTAGGTAGGTAGATAGGTAGGTAGGTAGATAGGTAGGTAGATAGATAGGTAGGTAGATAGATAGATATGTAGGTAGATAGGTAGGTAGGTAGATAGATAGGTAGATATGTAGATAGGTAGATAGGTAGGTAGGTAGATAGGTAGGTTGGTAGATGTGTCGGTAGGTAATTAGGTAATTAGATATGTAGGTAGGTAGATAGGTAGGTAAGTAGGCAGGTAGGTAGGCAGGTAGGTAGGTAGTTAGGTAGATAGGTAGACGATAGATACTTGTCGGGCAGTAGATGGCGAGACATGAAAACAAACATAAACACATAATGATAACTAAAACGAAAGCGAAACTCGAGTCTAGTGTTTCCAATCTGACGTGGACAAGGCCTAAGGTTCGAACCGGAACACGATCAGCATTGTCAGTAGTGGGCTGTGCTCAGTCTTCAAACCTTAAATCCCGAAACAACCAAATAAATAAATATATTGGTAAACTATACATACTCAAACATTCAACAAGAGGTCAAAATGGTCGAATGGACAACAGCGTTCGTTCTCAAACTTCCGGTGTACTGATGCCGAGGTAGTGGGTCCAACCCCAAAACCAGTCAGTTGAACTGAACTGTTGACTTCTCGTCCTAGACTTGGGGATGTGAATTACAAGTACCCATGACGTCGGGGTGCGTTCACCTGATGGCAAGGGACACTGGCAACAGGGACAGCTAATCTACACGCAAAAATCAGTCCAGGGGACTGGAAGTAGTAGCGTGCCTATGATTGCGCTTGAGTTAAAAGTGAGCGGACGAAATATAAAAAAACAACAACGTTAACACATTTCTGAAACCAATCACACAATCATGCAGAACCAACAATACATTCACAATCACTCACGACTGCCAGTAAAGAGTAGTGTCGATTTATTCTCTAAAATAAACCAAACTTATAAGAAGATGAAATTGTTCCCAGCAAGAATTTAATCATATCTAGCAGGAGTAAAATTACTATACAAGGAATGCATAGATTATTACACTTGGTAAAGGTCATTACACGGAATAAAACTTTCTAGAAATTACACTAAGAAGTGATTGAAACGTAGCCCACTGCACATCTACAATTTAGAGCGAGCAAGAATCGAATTTAAGAATGTATATCTGTTTTGAACATGTTATTAATAAGTCTATATTAATGCATGCAAACTGAGCGAATGACGTAAAGTGTGGCGAATTACTTCCCCTGTTCTTGCAGAAAATGACGAAATGAACCAGGTGAATTTTTTAACTGTCAGCAGTTTGCAATAGTTTGGTGTTTTTCAATTGTTTTAAGCATAATACATACTACAGGAAAAGAACGGAGTGAACTTAAATTCAGTTTAATGTAGGCCAGACATTTGTCCGTTTTCTAGCCAGCGAGACAGGACCTGAAGCCTAGCTGGTGTGACGTGTGAGGGTAATTAAAAATTGAAAAACAAACAAAGGGCGGTAAATGACGTTAATGACGGATTAAGAGTAACCAAACAAATGCGGAAGCTTGGAGATGTGGACGTTTTAAGTGAGAGGACGTGGAAACATCCAACTTCTCCAGTTTGGTAAACACTCTTTAGGGATGGAAGAGGATGACACTCAGGTGCAAATCAAGTCTGGATAAGAAAGCAGCAAATATGTGGTTCGCCTATTTCATTGGGAAACGTACGATCCCAGCTTACAAAGCAAAGCAAGTAAGTTTAAAGCCACTTTAGTCAGAGGCGTAGACAAAATGTGGTTTTAGATTAAAGGAAATAGAGTAGCCATTGCAGTTATAATCTGTGGCCGCGCCTAAACTCACTTCAAAGAAAAGTGATTTGACTTCGTAAAATATCTGACATGACAGCATTAAGTGAAATGCCTTGTCCTGTTTCGTCAAGGCTACGGCTCAGCACATCCGACTACGTGAAGCATTATTTTCGGGATTGCTTTTCCTAGCCTTTGACAGTACCCAGTCTGTCTACAAGGGAAGAAAAAACAAACATTAGTGTAACTGTGATAAAGCTGTGCAAATGTAAACAATATAAAATAAGATACAATAATTTAGCATTACGTAATACAGTTACCCAAAACATGACATCTGTTTATCTCTCTCATTTTCTCTCTCTTTCTCCTTCTGTCTATCTTTATTTCTCTCTTTCTTACTCTTTCTCTCTTTCTTTCTGTCGCCCCCCCCTCTCTCTCTCTCTCTCTCTCTCTCTCTCTCTCTCTCTCTATATATATATATATATATATATATATATATATATCCTATATATATATATATATATATATCCCTTTTCTCTCTATATATCTTTCTCTATCTCTCTTTCTCTCTCTGTTTTTTCTCTTTCACTCGTTCTCTCGCTCCCTCCCTCTCTTTCACTCATTCTCTGTTTATCTCTCTCTCTCTGGCATATCGAGTTCAGCCATATATGCTACGTCTAGTAGAAATGGACTGAATTTTGGATGTGAAGTAGCTTTCCGTATTACCAGTGTCCCTCGCCATCAGGCAAACCCACTCCGACTTCAGAGATACTTGTAATTCACGTCCACAAGTCAAGTACTAGAAGTCAACATTTTAGTCCAACTGAAAGGTGTAGGGTTTGAATCCGCTACCTCAGCATCAGCACACCGGATGTTTAAGAACGAGCGCTCTTATCTATTCGGCCATGCAGACCGTTGAGACAACTATAGGGTGTATTTTTAATGACTGTGCAGTGTTTGAAAATATTGCTGGTCCAAGTTTTGTATTCACCCTCTGTAAAGTTCATGCAACATAATAGGTAAATAAAAATCTTTGACCGGCAATATTTTCAAACACTGCACAGTCATTAAAAAATACACCCTGTATTTGAAAGTAGAATCTGCTGTAAATGTGTCATGTTCGTGACGTGATGTGACGATCTCACCCCCCCCCCCCCCCAACCCGTGGTGGATTTTCTAGGCAAAAGTACGTGCAGTAGTTTGCCATTGCTTTCGTAACGTGACGTCAACGTGAAGTCCTGCTGCCCGGCATGTGGAATGAACCCCATGCCCCGCCACAATCGCACAGGACGTTTAAATACGAGGGCGAGTCAATAAGTAAGTCACACGATGCTGTAGGATGGCAGGTAAATGTAGTTGGTGTTTTCTACAGGTGTTATTAGGTGACAGCAACATCGAATTTTATATTCCCGTTCGTCAGGTGGCGCTAGGGTCTCATGCACATGCGCAGCGTATAAACAAAATGGCGACTGTACTTATGGAGTGTACAACCACAGGGCACTGTACAGTTGTGCCTTTTTTTTGTGTGTGGGCAAAGGGAAGGTGGGAAGTTTTGGAACATCTCCCTTACCAGCCCCGACTTAACCCTAAGCGATTTGCATCTGTTTGGTTCACTGAAAACCAACTTTGGCGAGAGACATTTTACGAATGACGCCGAAGTTGAATATGAAGTGAAAACGTGGTTTAGAAAACACAGCACGCAGTTCTAAGCAGCCGGTTTGGGAGGACTGATAAAACAATGTGATAAGTGCATCAATGTTGGTGGAAATTATGTTGAGAAATAAAAGAACACTGTATGTATAAAAATAAACTGGTTTCAAGTTGTTATCATATTTATTTACGCTTCTATAGACATTTGTGAATTACTTATTGACTTCCCCCTCGTAATTACCACGCACTGTTCCGAAGCAATTTCTCGCTATGGGTCTGTGATGTGATATGATCATCACATTTTGTAGGACTGGATGCTCGGAGAAATAGGTGGTCAGTATGTCTCTCGCTTTCCCAGGTGACGAGCCAAGGAATAGAACTCGCGTCACACAGTGTTGTACGCTATCAACTTTTGATAGTGCGCTGACATCTGAAGTTTACAGTTTAAAAAAAAAAATAACATTTATTACATATCGAATTGATTGCCTGGATTTCTGCATCATAGTTATGGCAATAGTCTCCTGTTGGTATTCTGACCGTGTCCTTAGTATTATTAGGGTACTCTATGTACACTGCCGCTTTCCCCCATTTCGTACAGCATTTCATGACAATTACCAACTTATAAACTGACCAGAACAAATTCTTCTGCGCCTCAGAACAGAACACAACTGATTACGTAACAACATGTATACACAATTCAGGATTGGCGAATCGGCCACGTGCATACGTGGATTGAAGCTGCAGACAGCAGATCACATACTCAGAGACTGCCCAAAATGCTACATATCTAGGCAAACCTTCTGGCCTAGAGAAACAACAGTGAAAGATAAACTATATAGACCACTGGGTGAACTGAAAAAGACAGTTAAATTCACACATGGAATAGATAACATTGCAGATATAGACAAATTTTAAGCCAACGAAAGAAGAAGAGGAAGCCAACCTGACTGCTCCCCTACAAACAAAGTCAATCAATCAGTCCCCACACGCAGGGAGATGGTATCATACATGCATCGTAATTAGATGACAACATTTGGGACATTTCCAGGTAGATAATTTGTCAGATCGAAAGATAGCTTAACTTCAGATCGCATTAGCTGACGCAGCCCAACTGTCAGGTTGACCTACTTTGATGATGGATCCGACCTGGCTCACCATGGTTTCCAATCGTCATTAGCCGCTGCTTGTTTCATAAGGTTGAATGTCTTCTGTTTACTTACAAACCTACCTACCTAGTTACCAGTATGCCTACCTGCTTACCTGCTTATCTACCGTTATACCTACCTATCTTTTTACCTTCCATCCTATCTAGTAACCAGCCTAATTACCTAACTAGCAACCTGCCTGCCTACCCACTTACTTACATGCCGCCTGTCTTTCTGCTTATCTTCCTACCTAACTGTCTGCATACAAATTCAACTAACTATCTACCTATCTACCTACGTACTTACTTCACTGTCTGTTTTGTTTTGGTCTGCATGTCCGTTTCTCTGTTTGACCCATTACATACCTACCTACCTGCCTACCTACCTACCTACCTACCTACCTATCTATCTACCTACTACCTACCGCAGTCTTTTATTCTGTCTGTTTATCTGTCTGTTTATCACCGTGTCTGCCTATCTGTCTATCCGCCCATCACTCCACCTGTCTGTTTTGCTGACTGCCCGCCTACAAGTCTGTCTGTTTGACTGACTGATTTAATTTGGCTGTCAATATGTCTTTCTGTTTGTTTGACAGTCGGGTGGTTGTCGTGTATCCGTTTAAAGTGTCGTCCCTGGAGTGAGAGGAATCAACACCCACATTATATTTTAACCCCTTATCATTACCCTGGAGAAACCACTAGAATCGGTCTACAAAAACTCCGTCAGTTCAAGGACACCTCTTTCTCTCTCTCTATCACTGCTGTATCATGCCCCCTCTCATTCTTCCCCAACGCAACATACTCAACAACTCTAGCTTCTAAAAATTAATAACAATTAATTTATTAAAAGAAAAGTGTAATGTATGTGAGAAGCGTATGCGAAGAATGTGTGACGTGTTCTATAATGTGTGTAGAATCTGACCCCGAGATCAATAGCACAGTCAGTTCATCCTTGCAAGGACACATCACAGCACGTTAGGTCAGCACAAGACAACCTCACCGAGTGATGTATCTCTCCTGCCAGACACTGACTTTCTTCTGTAGCTACCTGGTAATCCATCGACATGATCCTTCGAAATACATACAGTTTATTATTTACTACTGATCATGGACCAGTTGCACACTGTACATTATAAGTCCCTCTAGTTCTTAAAATGTACAAATCTCTGTACTGTGAAAATTGGTATCACTGTTGTTGGTAATAGACTTGATCCTATCTATTGTCTACAGTGTCTAAATTACAATGTTCCTTGTAATATTTCCCTGGAATCTACCACACCATGTGAATGTTACATTTAAAGTTCTCGTGTAGTTACTAATGGTCGTATGAGGTGTGGTGTCTCAACAAACATCACCCATCCTAGGTGAACCTTAACACACTGGAATCGTTAAATGGTTTCGCTCATCTGAGCCCTGTTCCGGTGGACCCTCCTGATCATGGGCCCAGCCCAAACATTATTGAACAACTTTCTTCTTTGACGTTATTCATTTTCCGTAAGAAAAGACATTTACTGTTCAACTGGTGTTCTTCCCAATCGTAGTAAACTTTCTTCAAAACTCGTGTAGAGCTTCTTCGTAACTGGCAGGGAACCTGTTAGAGAAATATTACACCGGGTGAAAGCACCAGTCACTGATCCTACCAGCTGAGTGTAGGCCTACAGCCTCGCTCAGATATTTATCAGTGAACTAAACTCTGCCATAGAGCAGATGAGCTTATCACCTAGGTCCGAATCAGGTTATGACAAGGAAAGACCAATAAACAGAGTGCAGAACCCCAGTGGGCACCCCACTGAAAGATCCCACCATTGGACACTTCCCCCATCTCCCAACCCATTCTCAAATCTCTTCAAATATCACCCCACTACACTATTCTAACTAGCAGAGCTAATTCACACTTCACTACTCTATTCTCAACTAACAGAGCTAATCATCACTTCACTACTCTATTCTCAACTAACAGAGCTAATCATTTCCTCACCCTAGCTAGTTTTAACAAGGCTTCTGCCTATATTAATTAGGTCTAAATACACGACATGCAATACCTTATGCAACACCGCATCACTCCTGGATGGCATCTACATCTTGCCATAAAGACATATGTTATTTAATGTTAATTAAATCTAACACAGTAGATGCTCTCCGAATTCCTAACAGCGGTACAGCAACACGTCAGCTCTAGTCAACTTTCTGGTCTACACTGACTGTAAACAAGTCATGTTTTTTTTTTTCAAAGAGCCTTGGAGTGTTCTAGTGAAGTTCTTTGATGTCAACACATCAGATGGTTCCAGGGGCAGCCTATCCATTTCAGAATAAGTTCTTATCTCCCCTTTTTTTAATCAATGCAAAAGTGGTCCCCCTTGTTTCAACAACCAAAACAAGGTAGCGAGTTTCCTTCATCAAATGGTTCCAGGGGCAGATTATCCATTTCAGAAATCTTCTCTCCCCTTTGTTTAATCAATGAAAAAGTGGTCTTCCTTGTTATGACAACCAACACAGCTAGCGTGTTTCCTGCATTCTTCCGATCGGCACATCAACCTGCCTACAAATTTCCTTCTTGTGGGGAACTTTCAAGGACGGCTATTCTGCTTTGATCCGAGTTGTTTTTCTATACTGGTTAAAAAACAATTGTGGCCTTGAAAACATGCTGTCTCCGTTTAGTTTTTTCATCTTATCGCCAATTTACAGTGGGTTCGTGACAGTGGTACTTCACTACATCTGTCCATTGACCGATTTGATCAACAAACCTGCCAGTCGATCGCTGTGTCTATCTGTTTCTTTATATTTCCGTCAATCTATCATTGTGATTTCCCATCTGCCTGATGTTTGGTTGTTGTTGTTTTTGTTGTTGTTGTTGTTGTTGTTGTTGTTGCCTTCCACTTATTCCGTTAAGCGCCTGTGATTAGCGCCTTTCCTTCAATTTCCTCCGTGATTCATGAGCAGTAGAACTGATTCAGCGCCAAACAAAAAGAAGTTTTGGGAGAAAAAAACATGGTAGACAAGCAAATGAACAAGTATTATGATGTACATTTCTGCCCACTGAGCATTGACATTGCGGAATATACCACGAAACAAAACCAAATATCACGATGACTGAAGTATGGCGACTTATTGTCTTTCTGTCAAAATGGGAGGTCACATTAAGCGATACATTATCCTTCGGCACTGAATCAATTACTGAATAGAATTTGTGGTGGCGCAGTGGCTAGCGAGTGTACCTGCCAAGACAGGGGCTCGGGTTCGATCCCCCTGCATAGGCGGGATGGTGTTTGTTTCAACTAGCACGGGTTTATGTTTTCACTCCATCCATCATGTGTTATGCCAGTAAGCGTGGGCGGTCATGTTTCGCCATCTCACACGATCACCAGAGTCGTGGATCAGCTCCGTGTTCTTGTCTCGACCATGCCATGTGGTCACATCATCCGCGTACTTACTTCGCCGCCTTCCCTTTGTTCTCTTCCCCTAAATCTGGCCAGTTATCACCCAAGTTCTTTAGTTTATTTCTTCTCACAACGTGCCCCAAATAATTTGACTGCACTTCTAATTTTTCTAACGAGTTTGCGGTTTTCATTTGTCTCTTGTAGGACTTGCTCATTGTTATTTCTGTCTGTCCATGGTATTCTTTGCATTTTCCCCAGAAACTACATTCCCGCTGCCATTCGATGTTTTTCAGCTTGTCTGCTCCTTGTCCACGTTTCACACCTATACAAAAGTATAGGTTCTATGTAGCAATTCGACACTCTTTATCTTGTTGCAATTCACATCTTTAAATTAATCAGCATGTTTTCCATTTTGCAAAATACTACCTTTGCCATGGCGATTCTTTCGATTCATTTCACAATGCATAATTACTAGACTCGCCGCCATGTTTTATTTTTGGTTGTTATTTCTCTTTTCTGTTTGCTGCTGCAGCGGCCAAATGAAATAAGGCAGGTGGGCGTTAGACGGGTGCTATTGTTTTTTTGTAACTAGATTCAATCCGGGTGGTTACCTAGTACACGACCCATCTTTCATCTGACCTCAGACGTAACGGCAAATTTACATTGCTTGACAGGTAATTCTAATCACACACACCCAGTCATACTCCAGCCCTCTCGTTTCATACCTTGCTGGGTTTATGCATGAGGATATATGGGCGTGAGAGAGAGGGGGGGGGGGGGGAGAGAGAGAGGAGAGAGAGAGTAGAGAGAGAGAGTAGAGAGAGAGGAGAGAGGGAGGAGAGAGAGAAAGGAGAGAGAGAAGAGAGAGATAGGAGAGAGAGAGAGGAGAGAGAGATAGATAGAAAGAGAGAAAGAGAGAGAGAGAGAATGTATGTATAAATAAACATTTGTTAGTGAGTTTGTGATTGTGAGTGAGCGTATGTGTATGCGAGGGAGTGTACATGTGTGTGTGTTATTGAGTAGCTGCATAACTGTGCGAGTTTGTGTAACTGATGTAAGTATGTATGCAGGTATGTATGCATGTGTTTATGCATGTGTCTGCTTGCCTGTCTGTCTCATAACATGGTAATATGCATTGTTTATGTTTACAATATTCATTTCACAATGTTTCCCCCCCCCCCCCATCCCATATACAAACGTAGCATGCACAGTTGATTGAACGAAAGAATGAGTGATTGGAAGGGCCGAATGTAAGACGTAAGAGTGCCCAATTTGTGACCCTTGGAAAATAAAGTTCTTTCGTTCGTTCGTTCGTTCGTTCGTTCCCCTAGCTCGCCCCCCGCTCAGTATATATATACAGTTTGGATGTAGAGGCGGGGCTGAGAGAATGTGGCCTCTGGCTTGGAGGGGGCTGGGCTCGAATCCTAGTATCAGGCTGAACATTTTTATTTTTACTTTTTTTATTATTTAGTTTACTTATTTTTTTACTTTTATTATTTTTTACTTTTATTATATTTACTTTATTTTTACTTATTTTTTTTTTATTATTTTATTTTTTGTACACTGCCTTAAACCTGAATGGTTACTCCACAGGATTTATAAAGCGCCACTGCCAACAGACCAAACCTAAACCAGAAGAAACTACAGTCCCGAAACTCAAGGTTTTCATCCAGTTAACCTTCCGAGGAGATGACGTAATGCAACGTTTGCAGGACCGGCCCATCACAGCAGTCGGGCGAACATTCTGTGCCGCAACTCCGGTTATCAGGCACAAAACGCCACCGATCCCCATCCCAGCAGTTAAAGAACCTGTAGCTTTGTACACCAAATCAAATTGTATTTACCAATTTACATGCAGGTGCGAGGCCATCTACATAGGTAGAACAGAGCGACAGTTACATAACAGAGTGTTGGAACACATTCCGAACTGGGTGGAAAAGATACTACACACAGAAGATGGTAGCCTAGGCAGGCCGACACATCGGAACAGTACTGCTTCATCGGTCGCGAGACACGTGCTCGCGAGTGGTCATGTGGTTGAAAGAGACAGTGCCTTCCGTGTGTTGTTCAACACACAGAGTAGTCGATTGTTAAAGTTTGCTGAAGCCATAGTGATCAACCTGCGTAAGCCGGCCTTGTGCAAGCAGAAAGACATTTTAGTCAGTTTAAAATTACCGTGGTAGACAATCGACATTACTGTGCGAATATGTGTATATTTCAGATTGAAGGATTTATCTAGTTATTTCACTTTACGTTGTGTGATTTCTGCAGTATGTTCCTGACGAGATGCAGCGAAATATGCCAGGCAATAAATCGTGCAATCTATTATTTGTGTCTTCGTTATTCAAATTCACTACGGGAAAACATTGTTTTGAATTTTTATGAGACTCATTGGGTTCTTGGGCTCGCGGTAGCGTGGTAGCTAAATGCTAGCCTGATACTGACCTAATCACCCACCGAGTTCCTTTTGCTCTACACAAATATGGGTTTAGCACCATATGTCTCAAGCTTCATAGGCGTGTACACTTATCCTTAACATGTGTGTAACTTTACATTGGTATCTAATACTTCTTCTTCTTCTTCTTCGTTCATCCGGAGGTTTTTTTTCGGATGTGATTGCGTTGTGCCAGTTTACAGCAGAGCTGCGTTCTTGCGCCGTTAGGCCGACACATCCGACTTCTGCGGGCATTTGTTGACCGGGTTAACCTTCCCGGGGTATCTAATACAATTTCACAGTCCCGCACACTGCATTGGAAATACAGCTGCGGACGATTTGGAAGCATAACACCATACATTGGTTTTCATACAGTTTACTAAACGTAAACTTGCCAAGAGATCATACCAGCAAAGTATTTTGGAGTTGACTGCGACGTCCTGTAAAGGCTATGCAACTAATCAAATGAATTGACGTGCTTTAAAGCTTTAGAAATACAGTGTGTAAATGTACATGATCGGAGGGGGGAATTCATGGCTTTACAAGAACTGTCTCAAAACACAACGTTTCTCCCCCAGTCTGGTAGTCTTTAAAGCCGAAATGGCATAGCAACAGACCTATTATTTCTCTTACTTATTACCCCCCCCCCCCCCACCCCCACCCCATATTAATGTTAATAGATTAAGTGGCGAAGGATAATATATCGTCAAGTGTGACTTCCTATTTGGACATACGATATATTGCCATACTAGGGCCATCCTGTTATTTTGTTTGTTTCTTGGTATCTTCTGCAATTCTAATTCTCAGTGAACGGAAGTTTACATAATAATAATTGTAAATTATTGTGCACCATATTTGATCCAAACCTACGTTGTTTGTTTTTTTGGCACTCAATTAATTAAAAATATCATTTCATTGCTTGTTTACAGCATCGATGCTGACTTCAACACTCGCGTGGTATTCGCAGAGGACTCCGTACTGACATACTGGTGCGATTATAATCTCAAGGACGTGCTAATCATGAGTATATTACAGCAGTATTCTAAGTCCGATTCGATAAATAACTCACGAACATTTGATTCTCTCTTCCCCTAAATCTCTACACAAATATGGGTTTAGCACCATATGTCTCAAGCTTCATAGGTGTGTACAATTATCCTTACAGCATATGGCATATTCCTGTCGTTCTCTTATCACTATTTGTGTTCCATTCCCTGTTTGCGCTCTCTTCCAATCCCACTCCTGTCTTCCATATAGAGATTGGCTTTTCTCTCCCACCTTCTGACCCAACATTTATTCTGCGTTAGCTTACATTCCGTTTGAGAAAGTGAACATCGGAACAACTGCTTATATCTAATGTTTTTCTTCGGGGTTAAACTATCGCCGGAGTAGTTAAAACTTATATACAGTAAAACTATCCTCAGAGTTGTTAAACATATATACAACAAAACTATCGTCGGAGTTATTAAAGGTATGTACACCAAAACTATAGCCGGAGTTGTTACTCGTGAGTGGCACCTTGCATGCAGTCTTGACAGACCAAAGTATGTGAGTTGGAGTTACACGTATGTACACAAAAACTCTCCTGAAATACAATCCGCTGGACCAGGGAGAAGTTCAAGTAGGTGTGACATGACCAGAGATATACAAGGGACATTGCAGAAGACGGTTGACTGGTATGAACGAGCCTTTCCTGGCACCTTGCCTGGCTGAGGGCTTGTGTCATCGTAGTGGAAGGTAAAGGGCAAAGGAAGTTGAAGAATAATAAGAAGAGGAAGAACAAAAAAGACCACATTATAATTAAATCCAAACGTGGCCTTATGAGAGTCTTCGTATAATCTATGTCATATGGCGGTTGTGATCATATTTGTAAAGCTTTTTGACTCGGCTACTGCCAATAATTTCTTATAGCGATGTTCCTCCGCGCCATGATGTCAAACTCTTGATCTCCTTTACCTCTCCTCTCTAGTAGCTTTCCAGGTGTCACGATATACTCTGGCTTTCCCTCTACTCATGACATGCCCAAAGAACGCAGACAATCTTCTTCTGATGCGAGTAATTAGATCTGTTTGTGAATTGATTAATTTTTTTCAAATTATCTTCATTGCTCAATTTATCCATCCACTTTGTTATCATCATGCTCCTATAAAAACACATCTCCAAAACTTCTACACAATTCCCCAATTGTCTGCTAATTGGTCATGATTCGCGCCCGCACACCAGAATTAGCTCAATATTACTCTGAAGTACTCATTTCCTTATCTCGATTGTCACAGATTAATCGCACCGAATGTTCTTCATCTTCTCAAATGCTGCTTTGCTTAGTCTATTCTACATTTAACTTCCTTAAGGGAGCCTTCCCGGCAGAATGGTTATATCGTTGGCGTCGCGCTCCGAAGATGATTGGTTCGATTCCTGGCTGCCACGTTCGGTTCACGAGTGCTATTTTCTTGGAAACTCCTAGGGGTCGTCGCTGCAGCTACTCTGTGAGACGCTTTCAGCAGCCCGCCCTGGAGAAAGAGACCGAGCCATGTGGGATTAAACCCAGTGCAATGAAGTTGATCATTCTGCATTTTAAACCATTTTAACTATTTTTAAAACATCCTTAATACATCTTCCTTCTGCGGTTATTCATTTATTCAATCATTCAGTATCATGTCCTTCTCAAAACATCGCTCCCATAACAACCTTCCGGGAAAACTTCTCGGTCATTAGCATCCGATACACCCATTTGGAGATCATTCGCCACATCCTGCACCCATCTTCTCTTTGACCTTCCTCTTCCTCTCTTCCCAGGCGTATACACCTCCATTATTGTTCTCTCCAAACTTTCAAGACGTTTCAAGTGACCAAAATATTTCAATTTCTTTAGTGTTATCGTCTTTAGTAACCAACCTTCTTCAATACTCAGATCTACTCGTATGGATGCATTTGTTCTTTTCTGTATCCAAGATATTCTTATAACCCGTTGTCAGAGTCCAACAGGGGACAGCGATGCAGGGACATCGTTACGACCGCCAGGCGACTTAGCTCCCAGTAAGGGATGCAACAACTTCGTTGCGCCGCCAGGCGAATAGGAGTTACCGGCCTGTGAGATCGCTGGCTGACCAGCGGTCAGGCCGCCAACGCAAGACGCACGCCTGCCACGTGACGCCACGTCAGACAGGAGGCAAGTTGCGAACCAGGTCCAGACAGCTCTGGGGACACGGAACATGACGGACGTGTGATTGAGAGAAAGGCGTTGTATGGTTTCTGTATTGAAAGGCGAGTGTCTGGACATCTTGCGAGTCAGACTTGTGAACTGTATTGTGGATGTAAGTTGTAAAGTATCCATTATATATATTTGTGATCATCGTTCCGTATTTGATATGTTAATAAATCCATCGAACGATGTGTCGTTGAGTCTTACGTCAAATCACGTTGTATTTGTACTGTCTCACACTTGTTAGGAAAGCGAGCCAAGTTTAAGACCCTGACATGTGTGAACGTGGAGGGCTCGTCCCGCTTTAATTTACTTATATTTGAACGTGAATAGCTCGTCCTTGTTGAACGTGAAGGTCTCATCCAGCTTTAATTTAGTTAGACCTGAACTTAGATGTGATCATAATTTACTTGGATTAGAGTTAAATGTGTTAATGTGATCATGGAAGGCTCATTTTGATTATTACTACATTATTTAAACATGTGTAAGATCATTTGTAAACGTACAATGCATACATTTTGTTTGATCCTGTAATCGTGTAAAACATTTGTGATTTGTGAAACTTGTCACCGTTTTGACCTTGTCGACATTGTGATCTTGTCGCCATTTTGACCTTGTCGCCATCTTGTAAACTTGATGTCTATGTCCTTACTGAATGTCATCTTGATGTAAGTGATGTGTCATCAATGTTGTAGAGTGTTAAGATACTTGTAGATTGTCTTTGTAGATTGTCTTTGTGCATTGAGTTTGTGGAACGCGAAAAGTGTTTGGAAAGAAAGTAACGTGTATTGTAAAAAAACTGTTGACGGACAAACTTATGACATACAACTACACTCAACGCCATACAAACCTAATCAACACTTAGTGACAAGCAGGCACACACCAACAAATAGACGCTAACTTATCTTCTTCCAAAAACAAAGCAGGTTTTTCCGTACCATCCGAAACCTTGCCGTAGAGGTCATTTGTAGTCTGAAGTAGCGACCCTACAGTTCCTAGCCCAGTTTCCAACCGTTCTTCACCGCATCCAGGGCACTTGAGTATATTTTTTTTCCTTTTCGTATACTTTAAAAATGCATTTTTAGGCACATATCGTCCATATAAACAGATTGTAAATTGTTGATTACTAACCACTTATAACATATTTTGTGTGGCTGGTATTTCATTTACATTTTTCCATCATGTCTTCATTATTTGATTTCATTGATATGGGGATAAAATTACAGTTACATGGTGATGAACTAACTAAGTGGAGTGAGGAGAAATACGCTGAATACCTACTAGTACAGGAGAAAGCAACCGAACGCGATGAAAGGGCAGCAGAACGAGCTGCCAAGCAAGCTGAGATGGATAATGAACTAAAGAAAGCAGAAACAGCCTTAAAGCAAGCTGAGATAGATAGTGCACTGAAAAAGGCCGAGATCGAGAAAGAAACAGAGCTGAAAAAGGCAGAAATAGCAGCTCAAAGTAAGAGAGAAGAACTGGAGTTACAGTTGAAGATGAAACAACTTGACACTGAGACTGCCATTAACAAAGAGTCTAAGAAATCGGAGAGACTGGAGAAAGAAAACCAGTACAAGAAATATCAAGGTATTGTACGTAATTATACCTCGGGTGACTGCATTGCAGCCTTTACCCAAAATTTTGAAACTTTAATGGAACATTATCAAGTTCAACTTTCTGAATGGAATATTGTGTACATGAGGAGTTTGTCAGGGGAACCTCTTAAAGTTATTGAAACCATCCCCAAAGACCTCAGAAAAGATTACCATTATCTGAAATCTAAGATTATGGCACATTTTATGTTAGATGAGGCAGGTTACAGAGAACAATTCAGTAAATTGAGCCCAAAACCGACTCAGACGTTCTCTGATTACCTCTGCTTAGTCCGAGATATTTTCACCAAATGGACTTCAGCAGCCAAAATTGATCATAATTATCAAAGATTAGAAGATCTAATCATTAGAGACAAAATTGTATCATCTATTCCTTCAGCCTTTGCTAAATGTTTGTTAGAGAATGAATGCTCTAGTGTGGATGAGATTGAAAGACGTGGTTCGGCTTACTACACAGCCAACAAACATTGCTTTGATACTGAAGATACTAACATTAACTTTGTAGCAGCGGCTAACTATGACAAACAACCCTATAGTAGGCAGAAACCTCATAGGCCTACCTCTGAGAAATTTAATCATTGCATCTATTGTAAATATTCACATCATCAGGGTGAAATGTGCGATCAGAACCCAGGGTACCAGACTTACTTATTAAACATGGTAAACAGACAGGACAAGGAACGTAAATCCTTCAAAAACTCACGAAAATGTTTCCTCTGCAAGGCATGGGGACACCATCGGAAAGATTGTAAGGGCAGGCATATGACCAACAAAGCAAACGCCG
This sequence comes from Cepaea nemoralis, assembly GCA_014155875.1. Lineage (NCBI taxonomy): Eukaryota > Metazoa > Mollusca > Gastropoda > Stylommatophora > Helicidae > Cepaea > Cepaea nemoralis. The sequence continues at coordinate 27,517 of JACEFZ010016585.1, forward strand.
CCTTGTTTGATAGTTCGTCTTCTGATGAAGAAGAGCCAGAGAAACATCCTGTGAACTCAGCACAGGCTTTTGACATATTCAGCGCAAACAAATGCTCTGTTTGTAACACCTTCTATGAAGATGGTATTTTAACATGCGGTCATGCCATCCCTATTGCCAATGAAGAAGCTAATTTGGTAGTAGACTCAAAAGGCAGAATAAACATCCATCACGGATATGTAAATGGCAAATCTGCTACAGTCCTTCGCGACACGGGCAGTTCACTCATTGGCCTGAAGAAAACGTTCATAATGCCTACAGACTATACAGGCAGGCACGTAACATGTAGAACATTCTCAGGCAATATTGAGAAATACCCATTAGCATGGGCATATATTGAAACACCTTTCCTCACTGGGAAAGTAAAGTGCGCTGCACTAACCAGTCCAGTTTGTGATATAATTATTGGTAATTTACCTGAGGTAAATGATAAACCTCATGACATAACATCTGTATGTATTGATGATACCATAACATCACCATCAAATGTCATCGTTGAAAATGTCACACCACCTATTGATTGTAAAGTAGCTAATGTAGCACTAAGTTCTCATGACATCATTGAAACTATTGTTCCATCATCATCATCTGATATCATTGAGTGTGTGAACGCAGTAACGAGAGCTACTGCTAGAATGCAAGATGAAGTAAATCAAACTGAGGCTATACAACTACTCAGCCCAGTAGCATTACCTACTAACACCATGAAGGAAGCATTTGTAACAGCCCAAAAAGCTGATCCTTCATTGTCAAAATACTTTGACCTGATCGGCCGAAAGGCAAAAGTAACCAAGAATGCAAAATGGCATTTTGCTATGAAAAATGATAAACTCACCAGGTATTACACCAGAGGTGACAATACCACAGAGCAAACTGTTTTGCCAGCTAGTTATCGCAAGCAAGCCTCACATCTTGCACACGATATACCTCTTGCAGGACATATGGCATACGTTAAGACCAGATCAAGGTTATTGACACAATTTCACTGGCCAAAATTTTGCAATGACATTAAAGAATATTGCAGAAGTTGTGACACCTGCCAGAAACTGGTTAAAAAAGGTAAACACCCACAGGCAAAGTTACAAGTTACCGACTTAGCCAGTCGACCTTTTGAAAAACTATCGGTTGACATAGTGGGCCCTCTTAGTCATACAACAACTAGAGGGAATAAATTTATTCTAACTGTCATTGATCAATGTAGTCGCTGGCCAGAAGCTATTCCGTTAAAGAACATAACTGCCAATGACATAATGGAAGTGTTCTTCCATATTTTTTCTAGGATAGGTTTTCCAGATACTATCCAATCTGATAGGGGCACTCAGTTTATTGCCGCATCCACCCAAGCTTTCACCAAAATGTTGGGAGTGAAGCAGTGTTTCAATTCCCCCTACCATCCTCACAGTAGCGGAGTAATAGAAAAGTTTAACGGGGATCTTAAGCACATGCTTGCAAAAGTAATGCAAGAACACCCCAACAACTGGGATCTATATCTACCAGCTATTCTTTTTGCTTATCGCGAGGTACCTCATGCTAGTACCGGTTTCTCTCCTGTTGAACTTATCTATGGTGCCAAACCACGGGGCCCATTGACCATTTATCACCAAATGCTAACTGACTCTACACCAGTACTTAAACCCATATCATCATACTTATATGTTACATCATTGCGTGAAAGAATCATCAAATCTTGTGTTATTGCAAAGAATGCACTAAAACTATCTGGTGCTACTTATAGACAGTATGCTGACAAAGGTAACAGGACAATAACATTGACACCTGGACAGGACATTCTTCTGCTACTACCTAGTGACAGACACCTACTGACTGATTCTTGGCAGGGACCTTTTAAAGTGACAAGACAGATTTCACCTGTAGACTACGAAATCCTTATAAAAGACAAACACAAAATATTTCACATAAATATGCTAAGACCATACCACAACAGAGACGACGAACAAGACGATACGACAGCTTGTACAGTGATAATAGATCACGAAGACGACGATGCTAGTGACGAAATTCCAATACCTGCATTAGACACGACAGACTGCTTGAAGGAGATCAAAATCAACCCAAATTTAACTCAAGCAGAGACAGACAGGTGCAAACAACTTATACAACAGTACAACACCATCTTTTCCAACAACCCAGGACAAACAGAATTAGTACAGCATCACATCACACTCACATCAAACACACCCATTAGATGCAGACCATACACAATACCATTACATTACAAAGAGCATTTACATCAAGAAATCATCAACTTAGAGAAAAATAACATCATAAGACGATCCCAATCAGACTACTCATCTCCCATGGTCATAGTACGCAAAAAGGACAATACAATAAGACTGTGCATCGACTACCGAAAACTCAATAAAATAACTGTTCTAGATCTTGAGCCAATGGCAAACACTGACGATCTTTTGACAGAACTGACAGACGCTAGGTTCTTTACGACGGTAGACATGACGAAAGGTTATTGGCAGATTGCTGTAGACGAACAGAGCAGACATCTGACAGCATTTGCCACACCTTGGGGACTGTACGAATGGTGCAAACTTCCATTTGGGCTTGTTAACGCCCCAGCCACATTTGTACGGATGACACGACTCCTTCTAGTAGACATTCCTAACATAATCTGCTATATTGACGACATATGTATTCACACAGAGACAATGACGGAGCACATTAAGACATTAGACCAGACATTTGAACGGATCAGACAGCACGGACTGACAGTGAAGCCTGCAAAAGTAGACATAGCCTACCAGGAAATATCATTCTTGGGTTACAAAATATCCAATGGCTTTGTCACGACAGACGATAAAATTGTGTCCAAGATACTAAAACTCTCACTTCCGACTACTAAAAAACAAGTCAGAAGTTTGTTGGGCTTAATAAATTACTACCGGCAGTTTATTCCTGATTTTTCTGAACTGACCGAGGTGTTTACTAATCTACTAACAAAAGATAAACCAGAGAAAATTGTACACGATCAATGCCTAAAAATTGCATTTCATAAAGTTCTATCATGTTTTTCTGATAAGAATGAACGCAATCTTATCCTTAAATTGCCCGATATCCGTTTACCTTTCAGATTACGCACAGATGCTAGCTCCGCTGGCGATTGGAGCAGTCCTGTTGCAGGAGTATAACAACATCCTCCACCCCGTTTATTTTGTATCCAGGAAGCTGAAGGCCCGAGAGCGGGCATGGTCCATTCCTCAATTGGAAGCCCTAGCTTTAGTAGTAGGTATTACAAAATTATCTAGATTTCTTCTAGGACGCCATTTCATCGTAGAATCGGACAGCAGCCCCTTACGATGGATGAATTCAGGTGTGCCATTCGAACCATATGGTAGCGCGTTGGTCTTTGAAACTTCAAGATTATAGCTTTGAGGTTCGACATATCCCAGGCAGAACCAATTCAATTGCCGATCTTTTGTCACGTTGTCCGACCGACCCAGTGAGCACCAATGTCTGAGTGCAGTATGTAGAAATACACTCAGACCGACACAGCCATTTAGCAGTGAATAGTGTTTTTTCATTCACAAAAAGCTGTGTAATGTCTACAATATTGTGATAGGGATTACTCCCATTATATATAGTGTTCTTATTTTACTAGTTCATGTAGTGATTGTCGTGTATAAATGTGCAGTATGTGGTAGAAAGCGAACTTTATTAACTGTATATATTACGTACAAGAACAGTGTCACATTCGCACTTACCTGAAGCGAATTATCCAACGTGACAGTGACAACTTCGTGTGGAATCTTCCAGGAATATTTTAATTAAGAGTGTGAAAGTAAAACTGAACAGTGACGACTTTTCTACACCTCTGCAGTGAACCGAAATCTTTAATGTTCGACTGAAACAGCTAACACATGAACATTCGATCGTAATCCAGAAGATTGTGTAGCAACATCCAACACGAACTTTGAGAACATTGTACCTTCCTTAAACTACATCAAACCGGAACAGGTGTGTTCTACAAGCTTTACCATCAGCTGATTTTAGTGTTCGTGTGTACTTCCGGATTAATTAGAAATTTAGAACAAAAATAGCAGACAACATATAAAAGGTTAAAAAGTTTTGACGATTCTAAAATGTTTAGGATTCTATAAAATTGAATACACGAATTGTGTGTTTATTTATTTCTCTAATGTAATCTTAGAATCATATCTTGATTAACGTATTCATATTACCGACTTTTTCTCGTTAATATGAAGAAACGTCAAGCAATGACACTAAGAAATTAAATAGTTATTGTAAATTATTGTGTTTCACTTAATGTTAAAATTATTTCCCTTTCATTTATTGTTATTACATTTTCACACAAAGGGCCATAATTTGAAATGTATATGCTAATGTGTTGTGTGTAATATAACATGTTGTTGTTAAAGTGTTGACACCACAGGCAGGCATCTACTGGGCATGGCAGAGTGTTGCCAACATTGTATGCCAACACAAGAACTCCTGGCCAAGTAGGGACAGGGTTGGAGTGTTTTATACGACTTATATAAAGCCGTATTTCAGTCTGGCTAGATGGTTTTTGTTCCAAGAACCATATTATTCTTTTTTTTTCAAATTGCTGCGAGGTAGATGCGTGAAGCTGGAACTACTGATCTGACTGGGTGATAATACAATTGAGGTAACCAGCCATCGAGAGGGTGAAGCCTGATATGTGTTAAACATGAAGCACCACATGTCTTTGTACCCAACTCCCATTTCTTATATATTTCTATGCCATGTGTGTATTTTTGATAACGTTGTGTATAACAATAGAAAGGTAGACTCTGACAAGGGTATACTATTAACCCAACAGGTACAGACATTATACATGAAAGACGACATCTTTCATGGATTTTACCGGGGGAGCGTGTCAGAGTCCAACAGGGGACAGCGATGCAGGGACATCGTTACGACCGCCAGGCGACTTAGCTCCCAGTAAGGGATGCAACAACTTCGTTGCGCCGCCAGGCGAATAGGAGTTACCGGCCTGTCGAGATCGCTGGCTGACCAGCGGTCAGGCCGCCAACGCAAGACGCACGCCTGCCACGTGACGCCACGTCAGGCAGGAGGCAAGTTGCGAACCAGGTCCAGACAGCTCTGGGGACACGGAACATGACGGACGTGTGATTGAGAGAAAGGCGTTGTATGGTTTCTGTATTGAAAGGCGAGTGTCTGGACATCTTGCGAGTCAGACTTGTGAACTGTATTGTGGATGTAAGTTGTAAAGTATCCATTATATATATTTGTGATCATCGTTCCGTATTTGATATGTTAATAAATCCATCGAACGATGTGTCGTTGAGTCTTACGTCAAATCACGTTGTATTTGTACTGTCTCACACTTGTTAGGAAAGCGAGCCAAGTTTAAGACCCTGACACCCGTCTAGAAAATTTATATTCAAAGACATTTATGCGCTGTTCAACTTGTTTAGTAAATATCTAGGTCTCACGGCATATGCTGAAATGGAAATGCTGCACGCTCTTACCAGTCTAAATTTTATAGCTGTATCTGTTATTATTAAAGCACTCATATACGCAAAGACATTGTCTTGTTCACCTGGCAGCACTCACGACTAAGATGGCTACCCGCACGGTACACCCGCAACAAACGTTTATAAATATCCACAAACTTTATACCCAGCCGTCGTTAAAGAGTTAAATTAGATTGCACAAAATCAAAAGAGGTGGGCCAATCTTTCGTTTATGCACATCTTGCAAAATTCCGGAAGTCTGTCAAACATTGTAGCTATAATTAACTTGTAAACATGGTGGCCTTATCAACAGCTGGCTTTGTTTGTAGTTTCTTCTACCCCCGGGAGACTGATGGCTTGTGTTTGTGTACTGGAGTCATCAAGGAGGTATGAGCAGTGGCTGTGGGTGGGAGATGAGTTGATGGATTTATCCTTCTCACCTGTAACGGACAGGTGAGGGATGAAATATGCGAGCTGCGGAAATACGGACGATGAGAAAGAATTCAACTTGATCAGTCAAACCCAGTGATTGAAGGTCATCATGGCGGAATGAATAAATTAAATGCGCTCGCTCTTAAACTTCCTGTGTGTTGATGCCGAGCTAGCGGGTTCAACCCCTACAACGGTCAATTAGACTAAAATGTTGACTTCTCGTCCTTGACATGGGGACGTGAATTACACGTACCTCTGAAGTTGGAGCGAGTTCGCCTTATGGCGAGGGACACTGGTAATTAGGAAAGCTAATCCACACGCAAAAGTATGTCCAGTGTTACTAGAAGTAGAGTGTATGGCCTTCGCTGGTGTTTAAAATCAAGCAAACAAGCGCAAAGAATTAAAAAAAAAACCACAACAACAATAAACAAATAACAGAACATAAAATCTAAAGACAAAAGATCAGTTATAAGCTAAAGTATACAACACTCAAATGCACACAGTAATTTTAATTATTTACCACGGTAATTTTAGACTGACTGTCATGTCTTTTTGTTTGCACAACGTCAGCTTTTTGTAAATGAACGACTGTTGCCTCGGCTAGCGACAATTTTGTGTGTTAAACAATTCAAATTACTGTGTGAATATGTGCATTATATATATTTCAGCTTGAAGGGTATATCTTATTGTTATAGATTACTCGGCCCGCGATGCGCACCGAAGGTTGTAGAGTTGATTTCTGTCTACGCTGTTCGATTCACGAGTACAATTTTCTCGGAGACGAAGTCGCTGGAGCTACGGAGTTCGTGCTTTGTGTAACACTTTCAGCAAGCTGCCTTGTGGAAAGGAACCGAGCCATAAAGGTTGAAACCAGGTGCAATAAAGTCCATGGTTTTTAAACCTTTAAACCCTTGCTTTCTATGATCGCCTATCAAAACCTTTTGAATGTATTTCTCTCATTATTCGTTAAGTGATATGGAGAGAAAGCGAAGACATTCTAATACGACATATACGTTTTTTAATGTCAGGAAATGACGTCGACTCTTAGACATTAACCTGTTCATGGCAGTTTGAGGACAACATAATTACTTGCTAGAAGTGCTTTCTATAAATATGTATTCGCTGACGATGTCAATGGACGGCTATACCCAGACCTTGACCCTGTGACACACACTTGTCGTCTGCTCCAGCCAATTGAGCGAATGAAGTAAACAATTGTGGACAAGGGATGGCCATATGCACATGATATAGATGCTCATCATCTCCTTGGTGTGGAGGCCAGCATGGCAGAATTTATAAGATCGCTCGTTCTTATGAGCCGTTGCAGATCTTCTGCTGCATGAGTTGTCAGTACTGCATCGTCTGCAAAAAGTAGTTCCTTATGCATCTTGATCTTATTTTGGTCGTTGCCTTGAGTCTTGGTGGGTTAAAAAGTTTGCCTCAGATCTTATATGGAGGTATATGCCTTCAGTGGCTGTCCCAAATGCCTGCCTTAGGAGACCGGCGAAGAAGATACCCAAAAGTGTAGGAGTAAGCTCGCTGCCCTGCTTTACATCGCTGCTGATGCTGAATGACTGGGATATTGAACCATCGAATAAAATGGTCCCCTGCATATTCTCGTGAAATGATTTCACAAGACTTAGCAAGGTGGGTGAACATCCTATCTTCTCACGAATCTTGAAATGGTCGTCCCTGCTCACGAGGTCAAATGCCTTTGTGAGGACGATGAAAGCAATATATAATGGCTTCCTTTGTTCTCTGCACTTCTCCTAGAGCTGCCTGGATGAGAAAATCATATCGATGGTGGACCTGCAGGGTCTAAATCTGCACTGTGATTCGGGGTAGATTCTTTCAGCAAGACTGTGTAGTCTTTTTAGGATGTTTTTGTTCGCATACCCTATATACAGGACATCGCTGTCAACACCAGCATTTTATCGTTGCTGATGATTTCGTGGCAAGACTACGCTCAGTAGTTTGCCATTGCTTTCTGAGCGACCGGTTCATATACCCCAGTAAGTAACCAACGTGACGTGATCTGCTACTGAATCTCGCGCAGCTGCTTTACCCTACGTGGATATGCGGGATTACGGAGAAAATCGTTAAAACCTTAGCCAGGGAGACGGTCTTTTTAGGTTGGTTTACTCGAGCAAACATCTTGCCCGTAATGCTGAGTAGGGAGATGCCGCGATAGTTGTTGCAGTCTCTTCTGTCACCTTTGTTTTTTATAAAGGGAAAAATGTTTGCGTCCCTCATATCTTGTGGTACTGATTTTTCTTTCCAGTAGAGCTGAAATATTGCATACAGTTCTGGGGTGATTGTTTCTTTGCCACATTATAAACTTTTATTTGATTGGTATACATACATAATAGCCATTCGTGCAAGGTGGAGTGACTGATATACTTGAAGAATAGCCAATCACACATGCGCTTTGAATGGTATATTTGAAGATTAACCAATCAAACATTCGCTTTGTTCGATACACACGAAGAATAGCCACCAATCATACATGATGAAGAATAGCCAATCGCACATAGCGCTTTCATTGTACATATGAAGAATAACCAATCACAAATGACGCTTTGGCAGGTATGATACACATGAAGAATAACCATTCACACAATAACTTCGCACTTACCAATCCACTTATCAATATATCATGTAACATTTAAATAAACTGTTTTGACTCCAGGGTTTCCCATAGTGACACAAAGTCATCATGGCTGTCACACTGTTAACACCGGAAGCACATTCTGTGATTTAACCTGCCAATCCTTCATTGCCACCGCGTCACAAAACTTGTGGACATTCCTGCGTAGCCGAGCAACGATACAACGCCAACATGGCAACTATGTATCATCAAGGGTTGCTAGCGGCAACACAGACAGTACTGAGAGCTGTGCATAGCTATATCAGTAAAACAGTAAGGGAACTATTTTCATGACATTGAATATATGGTGCTAACCCCAAATTTGAGACAAATCGGCACTCGATGGATAATGTAGTCAGTGTCATTATCCTTCCATCCACTTTCACCTTCCAGGGAATTTCCCGGTACCTATATTATGCTGCCCGGTCTCTCTGGCCGAGGGATTACAACACTTTCTCCGTAATCCCGTTTATCACGCAGAGTCTCGTAGCGGGCGAGAACTGGGAGCGTTCATCCCCCGCTGGTGACTTGCGGGATAACTGAGCCGGCCGCTCAGAAAGCAATGGCAAACTACTGAGCGTAATCTTGCCAAGAAATCAACATACAGCTGAAAGATGCTGATGTTGACAGCGATGTCCTGTAAAGGATATGCAAAACATTTATTTATTTATATTGTGCTGCGTCGACCAGGAAGCGTAGGTCAGTGGAGAAACAACTTTTGCCACGAAGAGGGTTCGAGTACACTACCACTGACCAGATAGGCAAGTGTGTTAGCCGATGATGTTGGCATCATTCACCTGAACGTGCGTAAATAGTGATATATTTCATACTTTATTTAACCTTAAAAAGATGTAATGGTTTCAGAGAAGATTTGTGTCTAACTGGCTGTTCAAGTTTATGAGTAATGAAGACAGAAATAAGATATTGCGAAGTTTCAATCAATCATTTAATCAGGAGCCGTCTCTCCAATGAAGGTTGGCTGCAATGAATCTCCAACACTGTCTGTCTCTCGCCGTAACTGTACATTTTATCAGATTGCTGTTTGTCCATCTCTTAATGTTATCTTCCCACTTGTATAGTTGTCTACCTCTTAATCGCTTGCCTTCAACCTTACCCTGCAGTACAGGTTTTATAAGAGTGTTATGTTTTTTTAAAGCGGCCGAAATATTTCACTTACCACTTTTGTTTTTTTTATCAACCCTCTTTTTATTCCCAGTTTTTCTAAAATATCTGTGTTTGATTGGTTTTGTTTCCATGAAATACGATTGCCTAACATATTTAGCTGTCTCTCGTCAGGTGCATCCTACAGAAGGAAGACAGAAAAGTTCCGTGTGACCTTTCCTCTGGAGCAAACTAGCCAGGCCGAGAGAGGGATCATGCTGCATTGGCAACACATTGTCTCTACAATTCATTCTACTTGGAAAGTCCGAATCGAAAGCTCACTGTGTGGATGTCATCTGCAGACTGCATTCTTCTGGTTTCCGGAGGAACAGCCTATGGTGAACGGAAGGCCCAATATACGGAAGTGAGGCTAAGCAGCCATGTGCAGGACGTGACGATTCCTTGGGTGAGCCTAGTACCAGAGCGCTGTGTGTCGGCTCTGCAAGTATGGAAGCCTCCTTGGATGGCGGGGAATGCCCATGGTCTGCCCCTGCCTTCCTTTGAGAGCTGACCGTTATGTCTTCGGCTGTTCTAAATGGGCCAGCTGGGATGGAGATAACACTACAACAGTGAAAGTCAAACGTCCTAAGAAACCCCCGGGAAAGTCAACCCGGTCAAAAAATGCCCGCAGAAGTCGAATGTGTCGGCCTAACGGCGCAAGAACGCAGCTCTGCCGTAAACAAACACAACGCAATCACGTCCGGAAAAAAAAAACTCCGGATGAACGCAGAAGAAGGAGACAATTCATTCCAGGCTTTGTGATATGGAAAGGTACAACTCCATCCCTGGTCGCCGCTATTGGTTGTAGTTATTATGCCTTTTTTGAAGCACAATGTAACAAACTATCTTCTGTAAAGACGACAAGGTGCCAGTGCAGTGCTGAATGATATATGTGGCTAATGAAAACACTTCTTTAAGAGGTGTTTGGATGACACTAACAGAAATGGGTTTTCTAATATACTTAATCATTTTTGTGTAGCAGGTTATTTTCAGAACTGTCATATTTCGAACCAGTCCGTTGTATTATCACACATTCTAACCTTTGGTCTGTGGTTACCATAAACTGTTGTCACGATCTGTATTCAGTGTATGCACTTTCTAGAACAATGGTTCTCAACCTGTTGGGAATCCCCCCCCCCCCCCAGATGGACTTTTAGGGTTTCCAGGTGGGGGGGGGGGGAATAAGATTACTTCAAGATTGTATTAATACAAGAATCAGTTACTTGATATTGTTTTTCCCTCTAGATTTTACGGTTCTGTACTTCTCGTCATAATGAAATTGGTTTTATAACGTAAGTAGACCCGCAAATCACGTCTTATGTAGATGTCTAGACTTGTTCTAGTATGTGTTATTATACGTGGAAAGTCCGAATCGAAAGCTCACTGTGTGGATGTCATCTGCAGACTGCATTCTTCTGGTTTCCGGAAGAATAGCCTATGGTGAACAGAAGGCCCAATATACGGAAGTGAGGCTAAGCAGCCATGTGCAGGACGTGACGATTCCTTGGGTGAGCCCAGTACCAGAGCCCTATGTGTTGCTCTGCAAGTATGGAAGCCTCCTTGGATGGCGGGGAATGCCCATGGTCTGCCCCTGCCTTCCCTTGAGGGCTGACCAGGATGTCTTTGGCTGTTCTATATGGGCCAGCTGGGATGGGGGATAACACCACAATAGTAAGAATAAAACGTCCTAAGAAACCCCCGGGATGGTTAACCCGGTCAACAAATTCCCGCAGAAGTCGGATGTGTCGGCCTAACGGCGCAAGAACGCAGCTTTGCTGCAAACAGGCACAACGCAATCACATCCGAAAAAAAAAAACCTTGGATGAACGAAGAAGAAGAAGAAGCATGTGTTATTAAATTTAGCGTCCATTTTTATGTATACTGTGTATTGGTGGGGGATTATAGGAAGGAATTTCGAAAAGGGGGGGGGGGGGGGATGACGTTCTGTACATATGGTAAAGGGGCGTCATGGGCCAAAAAATAAAAAGGTTGAGAGCCACTGTTCTAGAAGAAGAAATAAGGGTAGACCAGCAAGAAGGAGGTCACAAGACATTGCAGGCCCTTCGAGCAAGAATGTACGAGAAGCACGAGAAATGACAAGAGATCAAAAACACCTTGCGACATTTTCGGCAGGCGGCTCTGTGAAAAGACCGAGCCATTTGGGATTGATCGAGGTGATTTCTTCTTCTTCGTTCATCCGGAGTTTTTTTTCCGGACGTGATTGCGTTGTGCCTGTTTACAGCAGAGCTGCGTTCTTGCGCCGTTAGGCCGACACATCCGACTTCTGCGGGGATCGAGGTGATTTGAAGTCAGTCATCTCGCCTTAAATAGGGCTTAACTGACTTCGTGTGCCAAACAAAAAGTAAGTTTGGACCAAACATGGTACACAGTCATATGAACAAACAGTCATATGAACAAGTATTATAATGTAATTTCCGTTCACTGAGCATTGAAATTGTGGAAGATATCGCAAAACGAAACAAATAATATGTATGACGATATATCTTCCATCTGTCCAAATGGGAGTGAAATTTGCGATTTATTATCCACGAGCACTAAAACATTTAAGCACTTTGATCACAGCGACTGTCTGAGATCCTTGAGTAAGATACTTTTTTTTTTTAAATGACTGTGCAGTGTTTACAAATATTGCTGGTTCAAGTTTTGTATTCACCCTCTGTAAAGCTCATGCAACATAATAGGTAAATACAAAACTTGGACCGGCAATATTTTCAAACACTTCAAATACACCCTGACAACTAAACTTAATGGTAGGACTGGGTAAATTGTGACGGAGCGTGAATGGTAAACGAAATTGTGTGAACAAATCAACAACAAAGGGGAAGAAAAGAGGAATTAACATGAGGAAGTCTTTGATCACAATGGACATCAAGAAAGAGACAACACAACCACGCCGAAGGAGGAAAAAGGGGGGACAGGTAATCACGAGAAAACGCACACGGGAAACAATGTGTGCTTGCGTGGCCGCACATGAAAGCTTCATCTGTTTGTCTGATTTAATTGTGTTCTTCCTGGTCTCTCCCCTCCAGGCCGACAGCAAATGTTTCGTTAGTCGCGAGAATTAAGCTGTTTGCTTCTTTATGTTTCTTTTTTTTTCCAGACTACTACTACTACTACTACTACTACTACTACTACTACTACTACTACTACTACTACTACTACTACTACTACTACTACTACTACTACTACAACAAAAACATCAAAAGTGGTTTCTGAGGAAAATGTAAAGAACACCATGGACAGACAGAAAAACCAATGAACAAGTCCTTCAAGAAACAGATGAAGATCGTATACTTATTAGAGACATTAGATGTAGACAATCAAAAATTTTGGGCATGTTATGAGAAGAAATGACTTGGAGAACTTTGTGACAACTGGCAAGATTGAGGGTAAGAGACCAAGGGAAGACTGAGAAGTAAATTCCTGGATAGCTTGGCCACATGGCATGGTCGAGACAGGAATATGGAGCTGATCCACGATTCTAGTGATCGAGTGAGATGGCAAAACATTACCGCCCACGCTTATCGGCATGGCACATGATGGATGGAGGGACAACAACAACAACAACAACAACAACAACAACAACAACAACAACAACTGCTGCTGCTGCTGCTGCTGCTGCTAGTAGTGCTTCCCAAGTATTGAGTGGTTGAAGTCGTAAAAGTAGGATCACAGTTACAACACCAGGGCGGAAGAGTTCATGATTTCAATGCGCGACTCGGGCAGAGCAGGTAGAATTCACAGTGCGGACGGGATGTGTATTTTACAAAATAAGAAAATGATTACATACACTCACTTCCTGTGATCCAGAGGTAGTAGATAGGACAACATGCCTCCTCATATAAGTACGAAAAAAACTCAGAGACTCGTGTGCTTCTTGCGCATTTTAGCTGAGTGAATCGGCAATCAATAGTCACAGTGATATTTCAAGACACTATCTGTGTGTTTTGGAAAGAGAAGCTCGTCAAGCGGACGCGGGAGTTGGGCACTCATATCATACTGGTACATTTAGTGTCTTGCACACCAATAGGTTGACAACGGAAGAAGTCGGAGAACTTATGGACGTGTCCGGAGTGCAAAGATAATCATGTGAACTGAAGTGATTGAACAGTAAAAAGGCAGTTCAGAAATGTGCAATGAACAAAACAGACATGATATCTGTAATCATCGCAATCTGGCAGAGAGACTTGGAGCGTGATCAAAATTAATTTTCTTTCTGTCTAGTGCGTGCGTGTGTGTGTGTGTGTGTGTGTGTGTGTGTGTGTGTGTGTGCGTGCGTGCGCGCCTCCGTATGCGTGTATGCATTAGTGCGTAATGTTGCTAAAGCCATAATCTTATGGTGCCTCCTGTTGGCGAAGGAAAGAAGACAAAAATGTTACCGCTCTGAGACCGTCGAAGTAAAAGCGATAGATGGAGACGATATATAACAGAAAGACCATTAGATGAGGGCACAAGAAAAAGATGTGACCATTAAAACTAGATTGCATGTTTTAGAAACTGCATTTTTATTTTCACAAAACTGGAATTCGTTTCCATTTTAGATCTATAATTAGGAATTATCGCTTGTATCTCTAATTAAGGTAGGGTCTTTCATGTAAATCTCTCACACATACACACACTCACGGCGCGCGCGCGCGCGCGAGAGAGAGAGAGAGAGAGAGAGAGAGAGAGAGAGAGAGAGAACAAACAGACAGGGTGGCAGGACGAACGAACTTTATTTTCAAAGGACCACAAATTGGGCACGCAGGCCCATTTTACATTCGGCCTTCAACCATCTTTCATCTTTTGTACATCAATTATCTATTGCGCATGTTACATTTACATAAAAATAAAAACACACATTGTCAAATGAATACTATGACAGACAGACAATCAATGGTGCCAGTTGTCACTAAGCTCTCTAGTTTGTCTCCTCATAACCGTCGCTTGTCGTCCCGGGGGGAAACGTGGAATCAACAAGCACACCTTTAAGATCCTTCTTATACTTTGGAACTATTGTCAGACCTTTGTCTACAGTCCCCCGTTCTGTCTACTACTACTCTCTCTCTCTCTCTCTCTCTCTCTCTCTCTCTCTCTCTCTCTCTCTCTCTCTCTCTCTCTCTCTCTCTTATTCCTTCATAACATACCCCGACAACAGTTTCCTCCAACAATTAATAAAATATTTAATGCTGAAAACTATGTCAGTTGTATGTATTGACTGTGTATATGTAGTTGGCAGTGTCTTCTATTGTGAGTGCGAGATAGGACTCTGGAATTCGTATGTGCCGTATCATATCTCACATCCGTCTACGGCCATGCAACAAGACATCACACACATATGGACAGTTCTCACCCGGGGAAGCTCCTCTCCGCCTGAGTCTGGAGGTATTCCAATAATTTGAAAGTGTTCAACGTCTGATCACCATGAAATAATGAGATTACGGTAAGTCTCTGAATTCGACAGATTCCCTTTTGGAAGTTAATAAAATCCATCACTGAAACACATCACCACTGTCTAACACTGTATGTATATAGACTATATAGGTTTGACACACTGTCTCCTAGTTAGTTAATTAACACTTTTTGTAGGCATGGAAACTGTTCTTGAGTTCTCCAATGGTTTCTTTTAGTATAGTACACAAGTCAAATATATGTAGCTTATGTCGCTCTGCCTTTATAGAATTAACGTCCTTTCCATTGCTTTTCTAACCTGGATATTCTTTAATTACAGAGTTCACTTATTTGCAATTAGTTATCTCTGCCCACGATTATTGAAATGGCTATGTTCTTAAGTTGTTCTAGTGAAGTAATTTATCTCTGCACAAGTGAAGTGCCTTTGTTATCTTCTCTGAGTATGTCAGGAGTTTTTGTCGTAGAACCTGTGGGAGATAGATAACCAGGTGATATCAGTCTGCTTCAGACTAATTCTTATGTAAGAGTATGTCTCCGGCCGTACTCAGACGCTTCCGAAAGATACTCTGACATAAGACAGATGAGTTCACTAAAGTCTAAACGATTAGCTAAAAGAAGGAAATTGTAACATCAAAGCACAGACACCTAGTTCACTACGCTAGATTACTAAGCTAAAGCTTGATTACCTTATATTATCTATGTTAGTCCATGAATCGAAATACACAAGCACATAAGCACCAATGTCCCATCGCCTCTAAACAATTAGGGACCTATATTTCTATTCTAATTAAGGACGCATAGATCCATTCTCCATCCAGTTGGTCGCACACTAAACACAAAACCAAGTTTCCAACTATTTATACCTCAGTTTCCAATTCTCCGTTCTCTTTTGATGTCCTACATAAACAATCGAATTCGCCGTAATTCTCCCATCAAAAGGTTTGTGAAATCACGTATTCGTTCTTGTCCGCTCCGTCTCGGCTCCTCCGCTGGTTCCCGCGTTCCCACTCGCTTACATCAAACAGTTCTAACTCTTTGATCAATGCCTTCGTGTTTTCCACAACCCGATGTCTCCGTGTTGTTTGACCGGTGAAATCGGCAGTCAATGACCCCTGATAACAACTGTATCTGTCTTCTATACCATTCGGTCAATAACCGTCACTTTGTCCTCGCTCAAGACTGAAGGGCTCGATTATTATTCTGACTAAAGGTCAATAATTTCCCATCCTCATACATTGCAAGTAATTTTATATTTCAGTTTATCGGGGAATCACTAAACTCGCAGTATCCCGTGACATAGGCCCCCTCTTAAGAGAGTTGACCGCGTCGACTCTTCCTCACTGGAGTTTTGATTCCTATGATCCACCAACCTATTCCTCTTCCTCTGGAGCTGGATGTCTAGATAGGAAATCCGCTCCTACATTCTCCTTACCAGGGATATACTCCACTGTGAAGTTGTACGGCTGCAGCAACAACGACCACCGCATCAACCGTGCGTTGAGCTTCTGCGAGGTAGCTAGGAACATCAAGGGTTGATGATCTGACTGGACCGTAAACTGTACTCCATACAAATATGGTTGAACATTTTTGTACGGCCCATACGAGTGACAAGCATTCTCTTTCGAACTGTAGAATAATTCTTTTCAGCCGGTAGAAGTTTCTTACTCAGTTTCTGGGAGGTGTTGCCCACCACATAAAATGTTGATGGTCCGCTTGTACCCTCAAAGGTATTGCCCTCTCCATCCATTAGGCGATCTCACTGACTAGCCTATATCCTATTCATGACAGACACTAATGTTGGCACATCGCCCCTGTACGTTCGGTCGACCTACTTTCGACTTGCGTAAGCGACGGTTCACAATACAGATGGATCGTCCCATCCTGACTGTAACAGTGTCCTCCATATCCGCTTAGTTTCCCCAAGTTTTGCCTCCTGGGATCTGCAGTATCGTCCTCGTTGGACAGAATCGTACTTTCCCAAAACTCCTGGACTTTTGCTTCCAGGACCATCTCGGTCGATATTGGATCTGGTCAGCCAATCTTCGGTTGGAGTCCTGGGTATCTCTCGCTCTTTCCCGACGTTACCCACCCCTTCTGAACTGGGTTACTAGCGAATGTTTCACTATTGTCCTTTCCCTGACGTGTGATTTCCCTCCTCTCTTCGGCTGGAAAATCTGACCTACCTCGTACGTTCCCATAGGTCCTCCTATGTAGTACTTGGGATCTCTGGTCTTCGTCTGGACCTGTAACCTTTTTCTTAATGGCTGCCATCACCATAAGGTGAGAAGATTTGCTCTCTGGTCTCTCCTCATATTTCCGAAGGAGATGCCTAGGGAGACTTTTCAGTTCTCCCCTGATCCTGATTTCGTAGGTATTCTTGGACACAACCTTTTCCACAGGATAAGGTCCTTTCCATCCTACTTGGAGTATATTGGTCTCTGCTGGACCCCACACTTCCACTTTGTCTTCCACCTGAAGAGCTATTTTACTCTTCGTCCTATTTTTGGGTGGTGCCTTCTGGCACTCTGTGCAAGACTTCACTAACCGGCGTACATCTCCGGTCATTCCTGGCCAGCAATAATGGCCGGAAATTTGCTGCAATGTCTCTCTGACACCCATATGTCGATTCTCGGCTATGGTGTGTCCACTCTGAAGAATGTGAGGACGGTGGGTCTCTGGGACCACCCACTGCTCGTGCAGGTTGTCTCCCCTTCCAGCTCTCCGATAGAGCAGTCGATTCTTCAGAAAGTACTGTCCCCGTTTTGGTGGCTCAGCACTTCTTTGTAGCTTCCTGTAGCAAGGACGCAACGTAGTATCCTTCCTCTGGGCAGTATGCAATTCCCCTAGCACTGAGTTGTCGCATAGTGTCTCTGCCTCTTCTTTCTTCCCCTGAGATCCACTGGCTAATGCTCCCCTGTGGGCTGGCTGTTTGGGCACCCCCAAGAACACATATTTCGTACCAATGATCACTGGGAAATAGGGAGTCAGATAATACAGCTGCAGGAATAATGCCCGTGACGTACCTGGACTTAATCTCCACCTTGGCGATTGGCAGCGTCATGGTAACAGCACTCCTCATTGCAGGCTGTATCTCAATGGTCTCCCCTGTAAGTTGGTCTGGGCGTACCAGGCTGGCGTCAATCACAGCTTCCCCGTCCAAACCTGTATCGTAGAGACAAGTAACCTGCTGGCCATTGACTTCAATCAGTTCGACCACAGGTGGCCTCTCTTGGTCCAGAATTCCTTCAACGACCTCGACCTTTTCGGTGGCACTTGCCCTTGGAGCCACGCGGCAGGCCGCGAAGTGAGAGCTTTTCATTTTCGATTTGCAGTCTTTCGTGTTGTGAGAGGGCGACTTGCAGATCGAACACCACTTCTCAGACCACTGTCGTGTCGGTTGAGAGTTGAGTGGGCTCTGTCTTCCCTCCTTCTTCTTCCCTGGACTCTTCTCTGAGTGCTCTTCATAAGGTTCCACTTTTCCTACCTTCCGAGTTTTTAGATTTCTTTCGGTCCTGTTTCTCCTGACCTTTGTGTTGGTACTTAGGTTCCTTAGCTTCCCCATGTACTTCTACGAATCTTTCCGCCAGCTTATTCACAACATCAAGCCGTTCCGCCCCTTGTTCTCCTAAAAATGTCTTCAGTGGTTCTGACATTTGCTGGCGCATCTGGTCGACTACCATCAGCTCTTCCAGACTCTCATAGTCCCGCTTGAACTCTGCCAAATCCATCCATTTTTGGAGGTATGATTTCAGCCTTAAACTGTAGGCGGCGAATAGCTCTCCCGGCTCTCTTTTGCCGATCGAAACTTCTTCCGATACGTTTGTGCGGTGATCTCATAGTGTTTCATCAAAGCGGCTTTTAATTCTTCGTAGTTGTTTTCATGTCCTGGTGGTAGGCGTGATGTAAACCTCGAAACCCGAACCTCGTAATCCCTGGGATAATTTAAGATTCCATCTGCTTCTATCCAGCCCCATAGCGACTGCCATGGCTTCGAAGCGATTTACGTATTGGTCAAATTGTTCTGTAGATTCCTCATAAACAGCTAAGGGAAACTTCATGGCATGGTAACCATGTCCACTCATGTTGGTTGAACCATGTGAAGATGATCCTCCTTCGCTATCCACTCGTTTCTCCCTTAGTTTGTGTTTTGAGTTCTAGTTCTCGCATGCGGTAGTCAGTGTTCTCTGTTCTTGTTGGCCTCTCCCGCTTCCAACTTCTCGTTGTTCTGTTCCGTTTCCAATCTCTTGTTCTCCAACTCCATCCTTTCAATTCCAATTCGGCCTTTCGATCTTCCCTTTCTGCTTGGCGATGTTCCCTCTCCCTCTCCTTTGCGTAATCGGTTAGTGCCGACCCCGATAAACCAATTTCTTCCCCGTTTGCCCTAAGTTCTGCCGTAGTTAGTTTATGAGTGGCAATAGTTAAAGAAGGTGAGTCAGCAGGTTGAGTAAAGACACCTCAAGGCAGTAAGTAATTACTCACTATATAAATTTATATATATATATATATATATATATATATATATATATATATATATATATATATATATATATATGTATGTATATATATATATATATATATATATATATATATATATATATATATATATATATATATATATATATATGTCGCAGAATAAACTTGTTAGTTCGATCAATGACAGACTAGACCCGACCTTAGTCTGCAAAAACAGCAACCCTTTGATGTTGTAGGGAATGAGATCAAAGTGAGTCGCGTCGCGATGTCTACACACGGTCGACATTTTGTTGGCAGGTTGTTGTTCGAGAGACGTGCACTGGCGTCATCTGTCTGCAAGGCGGGAGACGGCCGTTGAAAGTGATGGACAGAATGTCTGCCAGAGGTCGGAAGGATTCTGTGATATGGGGGAAAGGTCTCTGGCTCACAGACAGCCAGGATCTTTGTTGTATGAGACAAAGAATTTCCCAGATGAAAGTGAACTTGACAGCGAATTGACTCCGGTTAGTCTAGAAACAGGAGGACAAAGCCAGATTCTGGACTGATTGGCGTCTGGACTTTTTGGTGACGTCACTCAAGCACCCATATAAAACCCAGTGCGGTAAACAAGTGGAGGGAGTCGGAAAAAACATTCTGAAGTGTTAGGATCGGTGCATTATTCCGAGTTGTGTTACATGAGAGAGACTATAATGTCTAAGTGGTGATAGTTATCCGCGGACATAGATCCAGTCTGATTGCATAGTTTCTCGAGTAGCAACTGAAATAGGCATATGGTAGGCTATTAATAATATCTAATTTAAGAGTATGATTAGGAATAGAGTACAGTGCTGTGCGGTGATCTAATGTATTATAGGTGCAGTGATATAATGTATTATGATTAGTGATAGAATGTTCTATTAGTGCGGTGCTAGAAAGTATCATAGGAGCGTCGGCACTGGTATCCTATTGTGTGGCTTCAACTAGCTTGTGTGATATATCATTTTACTCAGGGAGTTGAGGACAATGTAGTGGAATAATAATTAGAGAGATTAAAGATGGTTGAGAGGGGGAAGAGGTATGTGAAATGGTAGGATCTTCCAGTAGGGCATCTGCTGGGTTTCTACCCGTTCCTTTATTCTTTCCTGGTGTTGCCATGTCTCAGATCATATGATTGAGTTATTTGGCCGTATGACAGAGATCGGATCTCTGTTATAGATCTGAGTGCTGTTATTGGCCTACACTTACCTAATTCCGGCCAGGACTGAGTTGCCCTCACCATAGTATTCTCTATTCTACAGGTTCCATTTACAGGTCCACGTATGTGTGCTCTGATTTTCAACAGTGAAGCTAACACAATTTTAGAAGATGATGGCTCAGAATTTGAAGACAGAAGTTGCTGAGAGGCCGCTACATTGGGCTTATACCCAAGTTGGTTTGCGGGAACCTGGCTTCTGCTGAGCAGGACATGCTGATGAGATTATGATTAGCAAGTGATAGTTGTATCATTGAACAGTCAGATCATTGTAGAGATACACTATTGATACCAGGAACATTCACACCAAAGTTATACTGATACAGAGAACATTTAGACTGTGGTGTTAATATGGGGAATCTTTACAACCAGTGACACTAGATCCATTGAGATTTCCCCAATAACAGTGACAATAGGGTTAGAATTTTCTGATTAACAATGAGTTAAATAACCGAGGAAATTCATAGTGTGAATCAGATTGAAGACTCTCATTGGACAGTATTTGTCATGGGTGTCCAAGCATCCTAGTGGTTCAAGAGACAACGGAGGAAGTCTTCACGTGACCGGAGGAGCATCACCTGGGTGAGGCTACTTGTATGGGATACATGGTGCTGGTGTGTTTTCAGCACAGGGATGAGAATGACTATACTCCTGAACACTGATCTGAGTCTATAGACACTTTAGAGTACACGTCACACATTCTACACCTTATACACACACACCCACTTCTCCTACATATACTCTTTGCTTTAATAAATTTCTTGTTTTTATTTGTTGAGGCTAGAGTTGTCAAGTATGTTATGTTGGGGAAGAATGAGAGGGGGCATGATCCAGGGGTGAGTAAGAGTGAGAGGAAGGTGTCTTCAGATTGAAGGAGTGTGTGGACGGAGTCTGCTGGATATCTCCAGGATAGAGATATTGGATTAAAAAATAATGTGGGTGTTGATTCCCTTCACTCCAGGGACGACACTAAAGTGGTAAAGAAGAACAAGTAACTACTACGACATTCATTCTTTACACACACGACAATCTATGTCTATATAAATATTTATTTTTCTACGACACCACACAGTACACCACAACTAATCTCTCAACCACAAGAGGCGATTTAGGAAAAAGACTTATGTAGACGTGTAAAAGTGTGCACAAATAGGTAATGTGTCTTAACACCTATCCACATTCATCCTGTCTGGATCTTTATTTTCCCGACAATAATGTCCCCAACACCAATGTAATGTAGTCCCACATGTATAATGCAATATCACTATATATCCCCTGGATCTGCTTCACATTTAGTCACTATATATATATATATATATCCCACAGACGTGCTCTCATTTAAAATCACCCTCTGTATATATATCTTGGACGTGCCTCCATTAAAAGTCATCAATATGTATACTCATATGTATATACCAATATGTAGGTACCAATATGCATATACCCCACTGCTCCACCATTTAATGTCGCTTGTCGTCCCGGGGGGAAACGTGGAATCAACAAGCACACCTTTAAGATCCTTCTTATACTTTGGAACTATTGTCAGACCTTTGTCTACATTCCCCCGTTCTGTCTTCTACTCTCTCTCTCTCTCTCTCTCTCTCTCTCTCTCTCTCTCTCTCTCTCTCTCTCTCTCTCTCTCTCTCTCTCTCTCTCTTATTCCTTCATAACATACCCCGACAACAGTTTCCTCCAACAATTAATAAAATATTTAATGCTGAAAACTATGTCAGTTGTATGTATTGACTGTGTATATGTAGTTGGTAGTGTCTTCTATTGAGAGTACGAGATAGGACTCTGGAATTCGTATGTGCCGTATCATATCTCCCATCCGTCTGCGGCCATGCAACAAGACATCACACACATATGGACATCTCTCACCCGGGGAAGCTCCTCTCCGCCTGAGTCTGGGGGTATTCCAATAATTTGAAAGTGTTCAACGTGTAATCACCATGAAATAATGCATTTACGGTGAGTCTCTGAATTCCACAGATTTCCCTTTTTGGTAGTTACTAAAATCCATCACTGAAACACATCACCACTGTCCAACACTGTCTGTATAAAAACTATATATGTTCTATACACTGTCTCTAGTTATATACTTAAAAGTTTTTGTATACATGTAAACTGTTCTTGAGTTCTCCAAGGTGTCTTTTAGGTTAGTACCCAATTCAAATATATTTAGCCTATGTCGCTCTGCCTTTATAGAATGAAAGTCCTTTCCATGGTTTTCAAAACCTGGATACAGAGTTCACTTATTTTCCATTCGTTATGTCGGCCCATGATTATTGAATGGCTATGTTTCCCCTCTGCCGTGCGTCCACCTTGACGAGGTAGAGGGGCTTGAGCGTTCCAATGACTCCAAGAGCTAAGCCGACGGTAGCACAGTTACTGGTAGGGTCACCCATGTCGGACAGGTAAGGGAGAGGGACCAGACGAAGTGACGCACAAACCTGCTGCCTTGTAGGTAGACTGGGGACAGTCAAAGGCTAGGGAAAGCATCCCGAACAAATGCTTGTCGAAATCGGATGTACTGAGCCACAGGCTTGACAAAGAAGTGCAACGTAACTTTATCATTTCATGATGCCACAGATGAAAATTAATCGTTATGGTGCTAATCCCGTGAAGTCCCATCAGGCGGTGATAGTGCCGGGCCCCCTGCCTCGAGGGGGTCCACCCATGACTACTGGTGGTCACCTTCCTCTGTGCTGTGGAGTCAAGGCACAGAGGAGTAGGTTAAGAGCTATTGACCAAACACCCCGGACACTCAACATACTACAATGGAATGCAGAAGGAGTTTATAACAAGAAAGCCTCCCTAACACAGCGTCTTCATAAAGATAAATAGATGTGGCATGCATTCAAGAGACACACCTCAACGCCAATCGCACATTTTCAGTTGAGGGATATCAGGCCACACGTTTCGACCGCGAAGGACACAAAGGAGGAGTTGTAATACTTACACGAAATACAATACCTTGCAGTGAAGTATCTGTGATCTCTGACAACCAAACGGAAATTATAGGTGTTGATATAATGATAAAGGACGTGAAAATAAGAATTTACAATCTATATAGCCCGGCAGATAAGGATCTTACACTCTCAAACATGGAAATAACTGACACAAATTGCATTGTTGTCGGAGACTTTAATAGCCGTTCAGAAAGATGGGGATACCCAGATACTGACAAAAGAGGAGATGAAGTGGAGGACTGGGAAATAGACTCAAATCTCCATCTACTTAACAAAGCGGATGACACACCGAGCTTCTACTCCAGAAGATGGATTACCACTTCTACTCCAGACTTAGCTTTCTGCACAGGAGACATCCTCCACAAAATCGATCGCCATGTGCTGGACCAATTAGCAGGTAGTGACCACAGACCAATCAAGCTTGTAATAAATATGGAGTATGTTCCACAGGAGCAAAAGCCTTTGCCCCTTTGGAATTACAAACGAGCAGATTGGGACAGATTTGCCATACTAACAGACAAATATTGTGAAAACGTAAATACACGATATGGCAACATGAAGCAAATGGTGGAAAGTCTAAACAGAGCAATAATACAGACGGCCACTGAGTCTATTCCAAGAGGAGCAAGGAAAAATTACAAACCATACTGGACTGAAGAACTACAATTTTTGGAGGACAAAGTTGAAGATGCTAGGAAGACCGCAGAGAGAGAACAAACAACTGAAGCGAACATCTCTCTCAAAGCCATCTCAGCAAAATATAAAAGAACAGTAAATCAAACAACAAGAGATTGTTGGAGGAAAAAAACAGAAAACCTGAATTTTGACAGGGATGGAAACAAACTATGGAAACTAGTGAAAGCCATGAACAATGAAGGACCTAGAAACAAACAAATAACAATTAAACAAGGAAATGCCTTGCTTACAGGAAAAAAGGCTGCAAATGCACTAATGGAACACTATGCCAGTGCAAACCACATTGATATTACAGCCGAACAGAAGAAAGCAATCAAAGATAAACAGATACATCATACATATACAGAGACAGCAGCAGAATATATGATGGCAAATCTAACAATGGAAGAAATGGAACAGGCAATGAATACCCTAAAAAAGAAGACATCACCAGGAAAGGATGGAATCACAAATGAAATGCTAATAGGACTAGGCACTAAGGCAAAGAAGAAACTACTAGCAGTCCTAAATTACAGCTGGAAGAGGGGAATAGTCCCACAGGCATGGAAGGAAGCTATACTAATACCAGTCCCAAAGAAAGGAAAAGACCTGGAAGAACCAAATGGCTATCGACCTATCAGTCTTCTTAGCTGTGTAGGAAAATTAATGGAACGCATTATCAATGGCAGGCTAACATGGCATCTGGAAGAAAACCAACTCTTAACACCTCACCAAGCAGGATTCAGAAAGTACAGATCTACTGAAGATCAAATAACCTATATAGCTCAGGAAATAGAGGATGCCTTCCAAGAGAAAAAGCACACACTAGCAGTCTGGATAGATTTAGAAAAAGCATTTGATAAAGTATTGAAGGAAGGACTGAAAGTAAAACTGCAAAAAATGCATGTTTGCGGGAAAATGTACAAATGGATCAGCCACTACCTTGAGAACAGAACTGCCAGGACAAAAGTACAAGTACAAACCAGCAAAATAATGCCGTTGGAGCAAGGTGTCCCCCAAGGAGGAGTTCTTTCACCAACATTATTCCTAGCATATATAAACGACATCACGGAAAATTTTCCAGCCAGAGTACACACATCATCCTTTGCAGATGACCTAGCCATATGGACATCTGAAGAATATATTAGTACAGCTAACAGCAGAATACAGCAAGCCCTATTAGCGCTAGAGGACTGGTCAAAATCATGGCTAGTGAAGATAAGGAGGAGAAAACAACATGCACAGTGTTGTCCCTCTCAACTAAAACTCAGCAACCTAAGCTGGTATTGAATGGAAAAATATTGCGCCATGAAGAAAATCCAAACTATCTAGGAGTCACCTTTGATCGTCGCCTGACATGGAAGACACAGGTTGAGAAAAATCGAACAAGAGCAAGGCAAAGAATGGCAATCATGAAAAAGGTTGCTGGTACAACATGGGGAGCAGATGAGAAAGTTCTCAAGAAGTTATATACTGGACGGGTGAGGCCAGTACTGGAATATGGCATTGCAGCTTGGGCAACAGCAGCTAAGTCAAACTTTAACAAAATAAGTAGAGTCCAAAATCAAGGAATGCGAATCATAACTGGAAGCCTGAAGACAACGCCTATTAATGAATTAGAAAAGATCACTTGTTTACAACCAATGCAGGATAGAAGAGATAGCAGAGCCCAGCAACAAGCAGAAAAATTTAGAAGATTGACAGACCACCCTATGTACAACAGATTTAATGGTTTTGGAAAGGGAAGACTGAAGCGTAGCAACTTTGTAGAAACTGCAAAACGAAGGATTAGGTCAGATCCTATTCTTAACATATCAACAGTCAAGCCCATACACAATGCACACAAGTTCCCAGCTTGGAGACAGCAGCAACTGCCTGAGATGATAGAAAACATTCCTGGTATTGAGAAAAAGAACACTCAGCATGAAACCGAAAGAAGAGAAATAACCCTAAACTACATAAAAGAACATTACCCAAGCAGGAATTGGACCCATGCATATACAGATGGATCAGCCAAAAATTCAATAGAGAATGGAGGAGGAGGAACTCTCCTAAATTTAAAAAATGGAGCGAAAAAACACATTCAATGGCAACTGGAAAATTTTCAAGTAACTTCAAAGCGGAGGTAGAGGCTCTGAAAACTGCAGCAGAAATGCTCCTGATGGAGGAAAATAAAGAGAAGCAAATAGCTATCTTCACAGATGCAAAGTCAGCTGTCTCAATACTGAAGAGCAATAACAGCACAGAACTAACTGACCTAAGAGCAGCACTCCATGGTCTATGCCAGAAATCCAAAAAAGTTGTAATACAGTGGATCCCATCACATTGCAGTATACCTGGAAACGAAGAGGCTGACAGACTGGCAAAAGAGGGCGGACGACTACCACAGCCTGACATAGACATAACCTATAATGAGGCAAAGAGGTTGATAAAAAGCACTTATAGAACCAAATGGGAATCAGAGCATCCAGGCCATCAGAAGGATGATGCATATTACAAACTCGACCGAAGAGAACAAGTAGCAATCTTCAGACTCCGCACAGGACATAACAGGCTGAAATACCACTTGTTCAATAAACTAAAGATAGGAGATACCGATGAATGTAATTGTAGAACTGGAAAAATGACAGCAAAACATTTGCTGCAGGATTGCCCAACGTATGCAGAACAGAGAAAGATATTTTGGCCCACACCTGCTTCATTTGAGGACAAGCTCTATGGAGATATCAACAAGCTAAAGTTGACCGCAGATTACTTTAACTATATACAGGTTGACATTTAAAGGTGCATGAAGACCCAGAGGCATGAAATGGAATATTGCTTGGATAGCAAATCCATTACGTGGAAAGTCCAAATCAAAAGCCCATTGTGTGGGCTTCATAAAAGGTGGAAAAGTGTCCTAGTGGCACGAAATGGAATATTGCTTGGATAGCAAATCCATTACGTGGAAAGTCTGAATCGAAAGCTCACTGTGTGGATGTCATCTGCAGACTGCATACTTCTGGTTTCCGGAAGAACAGCCTATGGTGAACGGAAGGCCCAATATACGGAAGTGAGGCTAAGCAGCCATGTGCAGGACGTGACGATTCCTTGGGTGAGCCCAGTACCAGAGCGCTATGTATCGGCTCTGCAAGTATGGAAGCCTCCTTGGATGGCGGGGAATGCCCATGGTCTGCCCCTGCCTTCCCTTGAGGGCTGACCAGGATCTTTGGCTGTTCTATATGGGCCAGCTGGGATGGGGGATAACACCACAACAGTGAGAGTCAAACGTCCTAAGAAACCCCCGGGAAGGTTAACCCGGTCAACAAATGCCCGCAGAAGTCGGATGTGTCGGCCTAACGGCGCAAGAATGCAGCTCTGCTGTAAACAGGCACAACGCAATCACATTCGAAAAATAACTCCGGATGAACAAAGAAGAAGAAGAAGAATGGCTATGTTTAAGTTGTTCTAGTGAAATACTTTCTCTGCACAAGTGAAGTGCCTTCTTTATCTTCTCTCAGTATGTCAGGGGTTTTGTCGTAGAACCTGTGGGTGATATATAACCAGGTGATATTAGTCTGCTTCAGACTAATTCTTATGTAAGAGTATGTCACCGGCCGTACTCAGACGCTTCCGAAAGATACTCTGACATAAGACAGATGAGTTCACTAAAGTCTAAACGATTAGCTAAAAAAAGGAAATGGTAACAGCAAGCACAGACACCTTGTTCACTACGCTAGATTACTAAGCTAAAGCTTGATTACCTTATATTATCTATGTTAGTCCATGAATCGAAATACACAAGCACATAAGCACCAATGTCCCATCGCCTCTAAACAATTAGGGACCTATATTTCTATTCTAATTACGGACGCATAGATCCATTCTCCTTCCAGTTGATCGCACACTAAACACAAAACCAAGTTTCCAACTATTTATACCTCAGTTTTCAATTCTCCGTTCTGTTTTGATGTCCGTACATAAATAATCGAATTCGCCGTAATTCTCCCATCAAAAGGTTTGTGAAATCACGTATTCGTTCTTGTCCGCTCCGTCTCGGCTCCTCGGCTGGTTCCCGTGTTGCCCACTCGTCTTACATCAAAAAGTTCTAACTCTTTGATCAATGCCTTCGTGTATTCCACAACCCGATGTCTCCGTGTTGTTTGACCGGTGAAATCGGCAGCCAATGACCCCTGATAACAACTGTATCTGTCTTCTATACCATTCGGTCAATAACCGTCACTTTATCCTCGCTCAAGACTGAAGGGCTCGATTATTATTCTGACTAAAGGTCAATAATTTCCCATCCTCATACATTGCAAGTAATTTTATATTTCAGTTTATCGGGGAATCACTAAACTTGCAGTATCCCGTGACAATAACGCATCCCTGCAAAATAATAATAATAATAATAATAATAATAATAATAATAATAAACTAGTTAGTTAGTTAACTGCATATCCTGTTGTACATGACGTTGCAATCAACCCTAGCATCTTTTGGCTGTTCGTGATTTCATGGCAAATAGCTATTCAACCTCCTGAACGTAAATTTGCCACGGGATCACGAACAGCCAATAAATACTGCGGTTGACTGCAACGTCCTGTGAAGGACATGCAACTAACTTTACAACAAGTTTGCCATTGTTTTCTGAACGACCGGCACTGATACATTTGTATGGAAACCAACGCAAGGCGGTCTGCTGCTAAATCACCCGCAGCTGTGTTTCAAACGTGGTATGTTAGATTACGAATTGCGTCCGTAACCTCATCGCCACAGAATCGGCTAGTACAATAAGCTAGTACAATAAGCTAGTACAATAAGCTAGTACAATTAAGCTAGTACAATAAGCTAGTACAATAAGCTAGTACAATAAGGTAGTACAATTACTTAGTACAATAAGCTGGTACAATAAGCTAGTACAATAATGTAGTACAATTACTTAGTACAATAAGCTGGTACAATAAGCTAGTACAATAAACTATTACAATAAGCTAGTACAATTACTTAGTACAACAAGCTAGTACAATAAGCTAGTACAATAAGCTAGTACAATTACTTAGTACAACAAGCTAGTACAATAAGCTAGTACAATTACTTAGTACAACAAGCTAGTACAACAAGCTAGTACAATAAGCTAGTACAATTACTTAGTACAACAAGCTAGTACAATAAGCTAGTACAATTACTTAGTACAACAAGCTAGTACAACAAGCTAGTACAATAAGCTAGTACAACAAGCTAGTACAATAAGCTAGTACAATTACTTAGTACAACAAGCTAGTACAATAGGCTAGTACAATTACTTAGTACAACAAGCTAGTACAACAAGCTAGTACAATAAGCTAGTACAATTACTTAGTACAACAAGCTAGTACAATAAGCTAGTACAACAAGCTAGTACAATAAGCTAGTACAATTACTTAGTACAACAAGCTAGTACAACAAGCTAGTACAACAAGCTAGTACAATAAGCTAGTACAATTACTTAGTACAACAAGCTAGTACAACAAGCTAGTACAACAAGCTAGTACAATAAGCTAGTACAATAAGCTAGTACAATTACTTAGTACAACAAGCTAGTACAACAAGCTAGTACAATAAGCTAGTATAATAAGCTAGTACAATAACCTAGTACAATAAGCTATTACAATAAGGTAGTACAATTACTTAGTACAATAAGGTAGTACAATTACTTAGTACAATAAGGTAGTACAATTACTTAGTACAATAAGCTAGTATAATAAGCTAGTACAATAAGCTAGTACAATTACTTAGTACAATAAGCTAGTACAATAAGCTAGTACAATAAGCTAGTACAATTACTTAGTACAATAAGCTAGTACTATAAGCTAGTACAATAAGCTAGTATAATAAGCTAGTATAATAAGCTAGTACAATAAGCTAGTACAATAAGCTAGTACAATAAGCTAGTACAATAAGCTAGTACAATAAGCTAGTACAATAAGCTAGTACAATAAGCTAGTACAATAAGCTAGTACAATAAGCTAGTACAATAAACTAGTACAATAAGCTAGTACAATTACTTAGTACAATAAGCTAGTACAATAAGCTAGCACAATTACTTAGTACAACAAGCTAGTACAACAAGCTAGTACAATAAGCTAGTACAATTACTTAGTACAACAAGCTAGTACAATAAGCTAGTACAATAAGCTAGTACAATAAGCTAGTACAATAAGCTAGTACAATAAGCTAGTACAATAAGCTAGTACAATAAGCTAGTACAATTACTTAGTACAATAAGCTAGTACAATAAGCTAGTACAATAAGCTAGTACAATAAGCTAGTACAATAAGCTAGTACAATTACTTAGTACAATAAGCTAGTACAATAAGCTAGTACAATTACTTAGTACAATAAGCTAGTACAATAAGCTAGTACAATAAGCTAGTACAATTACTTAGTACAATAAGCTAGTACAATAAGCTAGTACAATTACTTAGTACAATAAGCTAGTACAATAAGCTAGTACAATAAGCTAGTACAATTACTTAGTACAATAAGCTAGTACAATAAGCTAGTACAATTACTTAGTACAACAAGCTAGTACAACAAGCTAGTACAATAAGCTAGTACAACAAGCTAGTACAATAAGCTAGTACAATTACTTAGTACAACAAGCTAGTACAATAAGCTAGTACAACAAGCTAGTACAATAAGCTAGTACAATAAGCTAGTACAATAAGCTAGTACAATAAGCTAGTACAATAATCTAGTACAATTACTTAGTACAATAAGCTAGTACTATAAGGTAGTACAGATACTTAGTACAATAAGCCAGTACAAAAAGCTAGTACAATGAGTTAGTACAATAAGCTAGTACAATAAGTTAGTACAATAAACTAGTACAATAAGGTAGTACAATTACTTAATACAATAAGCTAGTACAATAAGTTAGTACACCAAGGTAGTACAATTACTTAGTACAATAAGCTAGTACAATAATGTAGTACAATAAGCTAGTACAATAAGCTAGTACAATAAGGTAGTACAATTACTTAGTACAATAAGCTAGTACAATAAGCTAGTACAATAAGGTAGTACAATTACTTAGTACAATAAGCTAGTACAATAATGTAGTACAATAATGTAGTACAATTACTTAGTACAATAAGCTAGTACAATAAGCTAGTACAATAAGCTAGTACAATTACTTAGTACAACAAGCTAGTACAATAAGCTAGTACAATAAGGTAGTACAATTACTTAGTACAATAAGCTAGTACAATAATGTAGTACAATAATGTAGTACAATTACTTAGTACAATAAGCTAGTACAATAAGCTAGTACAATAAGGTAGTACAATTACTTAGTACAATAAGCTAGTACAATAAGCTAGTACAATAAGGTAGTACAATTACTTAGTACAATAAGCTAGTACAATAATGTAGTACAATAATGTAGTACAATTACTTAGTACAATAAGCTAGTACAATAAGCTAGTACAATAAGCTAGTACAATAAGCTAGTACAATAAGCTAGTACAATAAGTTAGTACAATAAGCTAGTACAATTACTTAGTACAATAAGCTAGTACAATAAGCTAGTACAATAAGGTAGTACAATTACTTAGTACAATAAGCTAGTACAATAATGTAGTACAATAAGGTAGTACAATTACTTAGTACAATAAGCTAGTACAATAAGCTAGTACAATAAGCTAGTACAATAAGTTAGTACAATAAGCTAGTACAATAAGCTAGTACAATTACTTAGTACAATAAGCTAGTACAATAAGCTAGTACAATAAGGTAGTACAATTACTTAGTACAATAAGCTAGTACAATAAGCTAGTACAATAAGGTAGTACAATTACTTAGTACAATAAGCTAGTACAATAAGGTAGTACAATTACTTAGTACAATAAGCTAGTACAATAATGTAGTACAATAATGTAGTACAATTACTTAGTACAATAAGCTAGTACAATAAGCTAGTACAATAATGTAGTACAATTACTTAATACAATAAGCTAGTACAATAAGCTAGTACAATAAGCTAGTACAATAAGCTAGTACAATAAGTTAGTACAATAAGCTAGTACAATTACTTAGTACAATAAGCTAGTACAATAAGCTAGTACAATAAGGTAGTACAATTACTTAGTACAATAAGCTAGTACAATAATGTAGTACAATAAGGTAGTACAATTACTTAGTACAATAAGCTAGTACAATAATGTAGTACAATAATGTAGTACAATTACTTAGTACAATAAGCTAGTACAATAAGCTAGTACAATAAGCTAGTACAATAAGCTAGTACAATAAGTTAGTACAACAAGCTAGTACAATTACTTAGTACAATAAGCTAGTACAATAAGCTAGTACAATAAGGTAGTACAATTACTTAGTACAATAAGCTAGTACAATAATGTAGTACAATAAGGT
The DNA here is from genome assembly GCA_014155875.1 of Cepaea nemoralis. Taxonomy (NCBI): domain Eukaryota; kingdom Metazoa; phylum Mollusca; class Gastropoda; order Stylommatophora; family Helicidae; genus Cepaea; species Cepaea nemoralis. Next base: position 60,442 of record JACEFZ010016585.1, read on the forward strand.
AGTACAATTACTTAGTACAATAAGCTAGTACAATAAGCTAGTACAATAAGCTAGTACAATAAGTTAGTACAATAAGTTAGTACTATAAGGTAGTACAGTTACTTAGTACAATAAGCCAGTACAAAAAGTTAGTACAATGAGTTAGTACAATAAGTTAGTACAATAAACTAGTACAATAAGCTAGTACAATAAGGTAGTACAATTACTTAGTACAATAAGCTAGTACAATAATGTAGTACAATTACTTAGTACAATAAGCTGGTACAATAAGCTAGTACAATAAGGTAGTACAATTACTTAGTACAATAAGCTAGTACAATAATGTAGTACAATAATGTAGTACAATTACTTAGTACAGTAAGCTAGTACAATAAGCTAGTACAATAAGGTAGTACAATTACTTAGTACAATAAGCTAGTACAATAAGATAGTACAATAAGGTAGTACAATTACTTAGTACAATAAGCTAGTACAATAAGCTAGTACAATAAGCTAGTACAATAAGCTAGTACAATAAGCTAGTACAATAAGTTAGTACAATAAGCTAGTACAATTACTTAGTACAATAAGCTAGTACAATAAGCTAGTACAATAAGGTAGTACAATTACTTAGTACAATAAGCTAGTACAATAATGTAGTACAATAAGGTAGTACAATTACTTAGTACAATAAGCTAGTACAATAAGCTAGTACAATAAGCTAGTACAATAAGTTAGTACAATAAGCTAGTACAATAAGCTAGTACAATTACTTAGTACAATAAGCTAGTACAATAATTTAGTACAATAAGCTAGTACAATAAGTTAGTACTATAAGGTAGTACAGTTACTTAGTACAATAAGCCAGTACAAAAAGTTAGTACAATGAGTTAGTACAATAAGTTAGTACAATAAGCTAGTACAGTAAGGTAGTACAATTACTTAGTACAATAAGCTAGTACAATAAGGTAGTACACCAAGGTAGTACAATTACTTAGTACAATAAGAGTAGTGGGTTACGTGGTAACTGATTAGCATTTCTGGATTGTGGTGCTGGATTGACCCCAATCCAGCTGGATTGGGGTTAGGGGTTAGGGGTTAGGGTTAGGGGTTAGGGGTTAGGGTTAGGGGTTAGGGTTAGGGGTTAGGGTTAGGGTTAAGGGTTAGGGGTTAGGGTTAGGGGTTAGGGTTAGGGTTTAGGGGTTAGGGTTAGGATTTTTTTTTGTCTGCTCCTAATTATACTTTCTGGATTGACCTCGCTGGATTGCCCCCAATCCAGCTCGGGTAGGGTAGGTACTTAGGTCATATGTAAGGGTTGATAATTCTAATAAAAGACATGTTTCTAAGGGCAGATAACTGAGTTTGTGTATAATATTTTAACTAATTTTAAAAAAAAACATTAAATTAAACAACAATCAGAGGCGCGAGGTGGCGGGCGCAGGAGCAAGCGCTGCCGACCGGTCGCGTGAAGCGGTCGACCCCAGTAAAACAGTGTCTTGTAGTACCCAAGTGGTCAGTCATTGCTGAGTGATCACTAGTCCAGGTTATTGACGAGTACTGTTGTGGGGTTAGGTGGGTCGAAGTCTCGAACCGCGCCGGGTGTCATATGAAAATTATAATAAGTAAAAAGGTATATATGGCGTGTATATGATCTGTAGTGGGTCGTAGTGGCTTATAAAACTATCATCATATAGATTACACCTCTTCAAATGAAAACCTTAAAAAAGTAAAGATGGCCTGTAGTAACGATTGTAAGGGGGCGTGGCTTCGTGGTATTCGTTGTTAAGGGGTTGGTGAGTGGTGATATACCTATATAACAGCTTCCGAACAATTTAAAGGGATGGGCGAGTGGCGAAGTGACTAAGTAAATGCGTCGGTTCCTTGCTAAGAGACAGAGGAGTTGCTAGATAAAGGCTCCAGGTCGTTGTCAAGGGGTTGGTGAGTGTACAAATAGCTAAATAACTGCTTCTGATCCTTGTTAAGAGGTGGGTGAGGGGCGGATTGGTTGGATAATTACGCCCGTTCCTTGGTAAGAGCCAGGGTGATCGAGTGGAGAAGTGGGTAAATAAAGACAGGGAGGTATACCACCGACACATTCAACGCATAATTTCGGCGTCGGTCGTCAGAAGACCAAGGCTATTTTCATTATATGTCTATTGTAAAGGGGTCGACTGGTTTGTTATAACGGGGTTACTATTATCTATAGTGGCTGGGACTTAAATACTATCAGCATACCGGTTACAGCTCTTCAAATGAAAACTTTGAAAGTGTAAAGATGGCCGATGGTTTTAGTGGGTATGACTTTGTGATATTCATTGTTAAGGGGTGGGGTGAGTGGATGAGTAATTAGATAAACGCTTCTGAACACTATCATCGGGTTCGAATCCCAGTGGGGTGGTCTAGTGGTAGAAGAAATATTGATATTATCTGGTTCCTTAGTTGTGATTTCGAGCTCTGGTGTTATTAACCCGGTTATGTTTAGAATAGGAGAGGTGGTGTGCTGGTTGCGGAGTATGTTTAGGTGGTACCCCAGACACTGTGGAAGTGATAGGTTCGAATCTCGGTACTTTGTCGTTGGTACGATTGCCAGTCATCAAGGTGTGGGTGTCTAGTTGATTATTGGGTTAGGGTCGCTTTGTCCAGCCTTGTCGCCGCGGCCACAAGTCCCACAGATGCTGAAAAATACAGGCAGCAGATTTCACAGCTTAATTTAACATAACATAAACGGGAGAACACAATATACCCATAACCTCAACAGGTGTTGCCAAAAATCAATATGCATCTTCATAACGGCTAATCCATGGGATTATCATTCTCGTAATGACCAAGTCAGGTTATTGATATTACTGATATCTTCATGGCTACAGTTAGTTCGCGATATTAATAAAGGTTCATATAAAGGTTGGAAGAGGATTAAGAGATTAACACCTATTGTCGGGCCATCCAACAAAAATCAATAACACTTCCCTCGATTTTTTCTCATATTTGCCGGTTGGGGATTATGGGTTAGGTGTATGTGTCCTTATTTAGTTAAAACAGGTGGTATGAGTAGGAGATATCACAACCAGTATCAGCATGTGCCACTCTGATCTTAAATATCAGTAGTTCGTTATTCTTGTGACATTGAAAACGCTTGAGGTTTGAAAAAGGATAGTGTACTATGTTATTAGGGAGGTGTATATAGATTGACCAGTATGTGAAGTTGATAAGGGCACCCCTGTCAGCGCATCGTAGCTGTGTTGTGAACTGTCGCCTATTACACCCGGGTGTGAAAATAATCAAAAATATTTCACATCAACTCAGACATGCCTCTATATAGCTGCACTGCGAACTTGGCTAGAGTCTACTTTAGGAAAGTATCGTGTATCTGTGTATACAGGTTTACCACTGCTTATGGATGTGTGCAGTATTATTGGAAAGCGGCCGTTATGTAAATATTATCAGAGTAAGTTGCCTTACAGAGCTGGTATAGTATCTATGTGTCTGCTACGTTGTATGTTTTGTCATGTTGCCTTGTAGTATTTGGAGGGAGTTTCATGCGGGTGTCTAGTGAACTGTTTAAAAACTATGTCTCAGAATCCACAACGCCACTGGCATTAGAGGCTTTTCAACTTGTCTGCTCATTGACCACGCTTCACAGTCATACTAAAGTACGGGTTCTATGTAGTACTTAAACACTCCTTTTATTTCTCATTACAGTTGTCAACTTTATATTAGTCAGTATGTTTTCCAATTTGCAAAAGACAACCTTCATCACAGCGATTCTTGTTCCAACGCTTTAAAGCCACCTCCTATCAGACATTTTTTTCTGTCCTTTTATGCTCACGGCTACCGTTTCCCCATTTCAAGCTCCATGTCTCTACTCGTATGCATTAGTGTGGTAGAAGTAAACCGATAACTCACAAGATAGACGTATATTATCACACTGTATATGAACATGTGGGAAACGGCTACATCCGGGCAAAGAGGGCGTTTATCTGTCACATGCGTATGGATACAGCCGAGACACGTGGTTAAGAGGGATACTACAGGGGGGAAAAAACGGTATTATGTTGGCGATCGAACCAGGGGACCTAACTCGCGATGACCACCATGTACGGGAGTGATTCTGCCCCCTCATCAACAGGGCGTCGGAGGTTTAAAAGGGTGTTCATTCTCTCGCTTTTCTATTTCCGAGTCGTCATAGGGTCACCAAGTAACAGTAAAGAACACGAAACTACTACTACCAAGGCCTCTATACACCACAATGCATTTTCGAATATAATATACACAACTATAATCAAGTCATCACAGTATTCAACTAACCCGTTCTCATAGACATAGAGGAGAGATGTGAGCACCGAGGCCAGTTGGGGGAGGTGTACCTTTTACTTAACATCTATCAGGTCATACACCGACGAGTGTTTAGCTATATTTATCATATAATATTACCCGTGAACACAACAAGCTTCCCCGGATCAGTCTTAGGCTTCTCATATAACATGACATATCACGTACCCGCTGTCCTGACCAGCAAAATTATCGCTTCTCAGAGCAGACATTTACACTTTCGTTAATTCTTCTGCCTGGCCAAAGGGGGGTCTTTGCATCTTTCCGCAGAAACCTAGTTCCAATGCTAATATATTTTTTTCAATGTATCGGCTCATTACCACATTTCACATCCTGACAAAAGTACAGGTTCTATGTTCCACTCCAACAGTCAAATAAGAAAAAATGTTAGCCAAATTATTAAAATGTTGGCCAAATATAGAAATATATCGACCAGACGTATAAAATATAGTAAAATTTGTTAGCCAAACTTATAAAACTCGGGGTCAAAATAAGAAATATCTCAACCAAGCGTATAAGAAATAGGAAAAAGGCTAGTCAAACTAATGAAAATGTTGGCCAAATACAGAAATATCTCGACCAACTTATAAAATGTAGGAAAAATTGTTAGCCAAACTGACAAAACTGTTAGCCAAAATAAGAAACGTCTCGGCCAACTTATAAAATGTAGGAAAAATTGTTAGCTAAACTGACAAAACAGTTGGTCAAAATAAGAAATGTCTCCACTAACATTATAAAAAGTAGGAAAAATTGTAACCAAATTAATTTAAAAAGGTGACCAAAATAGGAAATATCTCAACCATACTTATGAAAAGGAGGAAAATGTGTTAACCTAAGGGGGACAATATTAGCCAAGTGAAGAAATATCTCATCCATTCTTATAAAACTTAGGAAAATGTGTTAACCTAATGAGAAAAATATCGCCCAAGTGAAGAAAAAAGTTACACAAAACTTATAAAACTTAGGAAAATGTGTTAACCTAATGAGAAAAATATCGCCCAATTGAAGAAAAAAGTTACACAAAACTTATAAAACTTAGGAAAATGTGTTAACCTAATGAGAAAAGTATCGCCCAATTGAAGAAAAAAGTTACACAAAACTTATAAAACTTAGGAAAATGTGTTAACCTAATGAGAAAAATATTGACCAAGTAAAGAAAAACGTACACCAAACTTCTGAAAAGTAAGAAAATGTGTTAACCTAATGAGAAAATATCGCTCAAGTGAAGAAAAAAGTTACACAAAACTTATAAAACTTAGGAAAATGTGTTAACCTAATGAGAAAAATATCGCCCAATTGAAGAAAAAAGTTACACAAAACTTATAAAACTTAGGAAAATGTGTTAACCTAATGAGAAAAATATCGCCCAAGTAAAGAAAAACGTACACCAAACTTCTGAAAAGTAAGAAAATTTGTTAACCAAATGGGGAAAATATTGACCAATTTTTGAAATATTTCGACCAAACTTACAAACAGTAGGAAAATATGTCGACTACAGTAGGAACATTTGTTAGCCAAAGATGAAAAATAGTAGCCAAGTAAAGAAATATCGCATGCAAACTTTTAAAATGTATGAAAATTTGTTAGCCAAAGGTGAAAACTGTTGACAAGTAAAGAAACTTCTCGACCAAACTCATAAAAAGTAGGAAATTTTGCTAACTAAATGTGAAAAAATATTGTCCAAGTAAAGACATGTTTCAACTAATCTTATAAATATGTCGCCCAAACTTATAAACATAAGAAAATGTGTTAAACAAAGGGGAAAAAATATTGACCAAGTGAAGAAATATCTCAACCATACTTATGAAAAGGAGAAAAATGTGTTAACCTAATGGGAAAAACATTGGTGAAGTGAAGAAATATCTCATCCTTTCTTATAAAAAATTAGGAAAATGTGTTAACCTAATGAGAAAAATATTGCCCAAGTGAAGAAAAAATTTACACAAAACTTATAAAACTTAGGAAAATGTGTTAACCTAAGGAGAAAAATATTGACCAAGTAAAGAAAAATTTACACCAAACTTATGAAAAGTAGGAAAATTTGTTAACCAAAGGGGAAAATATGGGCTAAACTATGAAATATGTTGATCCAAGTAAGAAAATGTGTTTATATAGAGCATTATATACATCAAACACAACAAAACTCTTTCTTAATAACCCTAACCCTAACTATACAGCATTTAACCCTAACCCTAACTATACAACAAGCTCTTTCTTAAGAGACATAGATACAAACCAGTATTAGAAATGAAAAAGTTAAAATTTAATTAAAATTTAATACTAATAAATCCCAATTTTATTGCGCGTTTCACATAATATACAGATATAGGGTAAGTATAGGTATAGGATAGGTATAGGACATATATCAAGCTTATATCTTGCGCAATAAAATTGGGATTTATTAGTATTAAATTTTAATTAAATTTTAACTTTTTCATTTCTAATACTGGTTTGTATCTATGTCTCTTAAGAAAGAGCTTGTTGTATAGTTAGGGTTAGGGTTAAATGCTGTATAGTTAGGGTTAGGGTTATTAAGAAAGAGTTTTGTTGTGTTTGATGTATATAATGCTCTATTTTCATTAGGATCTTTCTTATGCGATCATCGTTAGTCACTCTGATAGTCCAAGGAATTAGTCTCAGGAATCCAATCTCTGTTGTTGTTTTCAAGTTCTTTTTATGGGTGCTGTTCGATGACCATATTCGTTGACTAGAACAGTGCCTTGTAGGTTAGGGCGACAGATGATTTATCTCCATTAGGCTGGAAAATCTGCCTAGTCAGTAGAAAATTGACTGTTCTTAATCAAAGAGAATGTTAATGTTATTTGGTATGAAACGTTGAAAGTCGGTTAGAAGATGTGATAGAAGGTATTCAAGGGCTCATTAAGGTAGACGTGGTTTTAAGAAAGGTCGACTTCATAACAGACAGTGTTGGTTGCAGACTTGCCGCTATTGCAGCTGTGAAACGACAAAGTGTGAAAGAGGTAGACATAGTAATAAATGTTATGTTAGCTAGACTTCGAGAACACCCTTTGTGTTTTTGAAAGATGGAACAATGGAAGGTTAGTTTAGAAGACATTGTGGTATAGAAAGGTGAAGATGTCAACCATGGGAAATGAATCTTTTTTGACGAATACTCAGATGATATCGAAACTATTCCAGGTGGCGCCACAGATTGCATTGCCATAAATGTTGTTATGACTGTTTCATTAGAGCTCATGCACAACGAAGATTTGGAGTTCTTGGTGCTGTAACATGGAAAAGTTGTCAATCTATGAAAGACAGAGACACGTTGTGTTAGAAAGGAAAAACCAAGAGTGTGAAGAGATGGGTGATTATTATGTATAAGTGTTTCTTTAGTGGATACTCTAGAATGGTAAGTTGAAGCTTTCGGTAATGTAAAAGAGGGAAAGTGTTGACGTTGATTATTGTGTCTTGTGAAATGTCTGTTCAGATAAAAGTTCAAGACACTTTGATATAACTACAGAAGCAATATTTTTTCCTACTTATTTATAAGTTTACACGAGATATTTATAAGTTTGGTTAAGGTGTTTCATGTTTTTGCCAACATTTCCCCCCCCCCCCCCCCCCCCATTTGGCTAACACATTTTCTTACTTGGATCAACATATTTAATAGTTTAGCCCATATTTTCCCCTTTGGTTAACAAATTTTCCTACTTTTCATAAGTTTGGTGTAAATTTTTCTTTACTTGGTCAATATTTTTCTCCTTAGGTTAACACATTTTCCTAAGTTTTATAAGTTTTGTGTAAATTTTTTCTTCACTTGGGCAATATGTTTCTCATTAGGTTAACACATTTTCCTAATTTTTTATAAGAAAGGATGAGATATTTCTTCACTTCACCAATGTTTTTCCCATTAGGTTAACACATTTTTCTCCTTTTCATAAGTATGGTTGAGATATTTCTTCACTTGGTCAATATTTTTTCCCCTTTGTTTAACACATTTTCTTATGTTTATAAGTTTGGGCGACATATTTATAAGATTAGTTGAAACATGTCTTTACTTGGACAATATTTTTTCACATTTAGTTAGCAAAATTTCCTACTTTTTATGAGTTTGGTCGAGAAGTTTCTTTACTTGTCAACAGTTTTCACCTTTGGCTAACAAATTTTCATACATTTTAAAAGTTTGCATGCGATATTTCTTTACTTGGCTACTATTTTTCATCTTTGGCTAACAAATGTTCCTACTGTAGTCGACATATTTTCCTACTGTTTGTAAGTTTGGTCGAAATATTTCAAAAATTGGTCAATATTTTCCCCATTTGGTTAACAAATTTTCTTACTTTTCAGAAGTTTGGTGTACGTTTTTCTTTACTTGGGCGATATTTTTCTCATTAGGTTAACACATTTTCCTAAGTTTTATAAGTTTTGTGTAACTTTTTTCTTCAATTGGGCGATATTTTTCTCATTAGGTTAACACATTTTCCTAAGTTTTATAAGTTTTGTGTAACTTTTTTCTTCACTTGGGCGATATTTTCTCATTAGGTTAACACATTTTCTTACTTTTCAGAAGTTTGGTGTACGTTTTTCTTTACTTGGTCAATATTTTTCTCATTAGGTTAACACATTTTCCTAAGTTTTATAAGTTTTGTGTAACTTTTTTCTTCAATTGGGCGATATTTTTCTCATTAGGTTAACACATTTTCCTAAGTTTTATAAGTTTTGTGTAACTTTTTTCTTCACTTGGGCGATATTTTCTCATTAGGTTAACACATTTTCTTACTTTTCAGAAGTTTGGTGTACGTTTTTCTTTACTTGGTCAATATTTTTCTCATTAGGTTAACACATTTTCCTAAGTTTTATAAGTTTTGTGTAACTTTTTTCTTCAATTGGGCGATACTTTTCTCATTAGGTTAACACATTTTCCTAAGTTTTATAAGTTTTGTGTAACTTTTTTCTTCAATTGGGCGATATTTTTCTCATTAGGTTAACACATTTTCCTAAGTTTTATAAGAATGGATGAGATATTTCTTCACTTGGCTAATATTTTCCCCATTAGGTTAACACATTTTCCTCCTTTTCATAAGTATGGTTGAGATATTTCCTATTTTGGTCACCTTTTTAAATTAATTTGGTTACAATTTTTCCTACTTTTTATAATGGTAGTCGAGACGTTTCTTATTTTGACCAACTGTTTTGTCAGTTTAGCTAACAATTTTTCCTACATTTTATAAGTTGGCCGAGACGTTTCTTATTTTGGCTAACAGTTTTGTCAGTTTGGCTAACAATTTTTCCTACATTTTATAAGTTGGTCGAGATATTTCTGTATTTGGCCAACATTTTCATTAGTTTGACTAGCCTTTTTCCTATTTCTTATACGCTTGGTTGAGATATTTCTTATTTTGACCCCGAGTTTTATAAGTTTGGCTAACAAATTTTACTATATTTTATACGTCTGGTCGATATATTTCTATATTTGGCCAACATTTTAATAATTTGGCTAACATTTTTTCTTATTTGACTGTTGGAGTGGAACATAGAACCTGTACTTTTGTCAGGATGTGAAATGTGGTAATGAGCCGATACATTGAAAAAAATATATTAGCATTGGAACTAGGTTTCTGCGGAAAGATGCAAAGACCCCCCTTTGGCCAGGCAGAAGAATTAACGAAAGTGTAAATGTCTGCTCTGAGAAGCGATAATTTTGCTGGTCAGGACAGCGGGTACGTGATATGTCATGTTATATGAGAAGCCTAAGACTGATCCGGGGAAGCTTGTTGTGTTCACGGGTAATATTATATGATAAATATAGCTAAACACTCGTCGGTGTATGACCTGATAGATGTTAAGTAAAAGGTACACCTCCCCCAACTGGCCTCGGTGCTCACATCTCTCCTCTATGTCTATGAGAACGGGTTAGTTGAATACTGTGATGACTTGATTATAGTTGTGTATATTATATTCGAAAATGCATTGTGGTGTATAGAGGCCTTGGTAGTAGTAGTTTCGTGTTCTTTACTGTTACTTGGTGACCCTATGACGACTCGGAAATAGAAAAGCGAGAGAATGAACACCCTTTTAAACCTCCGACGCCCTGTTGATGAGGGGGCAGAATCACTCCCGTACATGGTGGTCATCGCGAGTTAGGTCCCCTGGTTCGATCGCCAACATAATACCGTTTTTCCCCCCCTGTAGTATCCCTCTTAACCACGTGTCTCGGCTGTATCCATACGCATGTGACAGATACAACGCTCTCTTTGCCCGGATGTAGCCGTTTCCCACATGTTCATATACAGTGTGATAATATACGTCTATCTTGTGAGTTATCGGTTTACTTCTACCACACTAATGCATACGAGTAGAGACATGGAGCTTGAAATGGGGAAACGGTAGCCGTGAGCATAAAAGGAAAGAAAAAAATGTCTGATAGGAGGTGGCTTTAAAGCGTTGGAACAAGAATCGCTGTGATGAAGGTTGTCTTTTGCAAATTGGAAAACATACTGACTAATATATAGTTGACAACTGTAATGAGAAATAAAAGGAGTGTTTAAGTACTACATAGAACCCGTACTTTAGTATGTCTGTGAAGCGTGGTCAATGAGCAGACAAGTTGAAAAGCCTCTAATGCCAGTGGCGTTGTGGATTCTGAGACATAGTTTTTAAACAGTTCACTAGACACCCGCATGAAACTCCCTCCAAATACTACAAGGCAACATGACAAAACATACAACGTAGCAGACACATAGATACTATACCAGCTCTGTAAGGCAACTTACTCTGATAATATTTACATAACGGCCGCTTTCCAATAATACTGCACACATCCATAAGCAGTGGTAAACCTGTATACACAGATACACGATACTTTCCTAAAGTAGACTCTAGCCAAGTTCGCAGTGCAGCTATATAGAGGCATGTCTGAGTTGATGTGAAATATGTTTGATTATTTTCACACCCGGGTGTAATAGGCGACAGTTCACAACACAGCTACGATGCGCTGACAGGGGTGCCCTTATCAACTTCACATACTGGTCAATCTATGTACACCGCCCAATAACATAGTACACTATCCTTTTTCAAACCTCAAGCGTTTTCAATGTCACAAGAATAACGAACTACTGATATTTAAGATCAGAGTGGCACATGCTGATACTGGTTGTGATATCTCCTACTCATACCACCTGTTTTAACTAAATAAGGACACATACACCTAACCCATAATCCCCAACCGGCAAATATGAGAAAAAATCGAGGGAAGTGTTATTGATTTTTGTTGGATGGCCCGACAATAGGTGTTAATCTCTTAATCCTCTTCCAACCTTTATATGAACCTTTATTAATATCGCGAACTAACTGTAGCCATGAAGATATCAGTAATATCAATAACCTGACTTGGTCATTACGAGAATGATAATCCCATGGATTAGCCGTTATGAAGATGCATATTGATTTTTGGCAACACCTGTTGAGGTTATGGGTATATTGTGTTCTCCCGTTTATGTTATGTTAAATTAAGCTGTGAAATCTGCTGCCTGTATTTTTCAGCATCTGTGGGACTTGTGGCCGCGGCGACAAGGCTGGACAAAGCGACCCTAACCCAATAATCAACTAGACACCCACACTTTGATGACTGGCAATCGTACCAACGACAAAGTACCGAGATTCGAACCTATCACTTCCACAGTGTCTGGGGTACCACCTAAACATACTCCGCAACCAGCACACCACCTCTCCTATTCTAAACATAACCGGGTTAATAACACCAGAGCTCGAAATCACAACTAAGGAACCAGATAATATCAATATTTCTTCTACCACTAGACCACCCCACTGGGATTCGAACCCGATGATAGTGTTCAGAAGCGTTTATCTAATTACTCATCCACTCACCCCACCCCTTAACAATGAATATCACAAAGTCATACCCACTAAAACCATCGGCCATCTTTACACTTTCAAAGTTTTCATTTGAAGAGCTGTAACCGGTATGCTGATAGTATTTAAGTCCCAGCCACTATAGATAATAGTAACCCCGTTATAACAAACAGTCGACCCCTTTACAATAGACATATAATGAAAATATCCTTGGTCTTCTGACGACCGACGCCGAAATTATGCGTTGAATGTGTCGGTGGTATACCTCCCTGTCTTTATTTACCCACTTCTCCACTCGATCACCCTGGCTCTTACCAAGGAACGGGCGTAATTATCCAACCAATCCGCCCCTCGCCCACCTCTTAACAAGGATCAGAAGCAGTTATTTAGCTATTTGTACACTCACCAACCCCTTGACAACGACCTGGAGCCTTTATCTAGCAACTCCTCTGTCTCTTAGCAAGGAACCGACGCATTTACTTAGTCACTTCGCCACTCGCCCATCCCTTTAAATTGTTCGGAAGCTGTTATATAGGTATATCACCACTCACCAACCCCTTAACAACGAATACCACGAAGCCACGCCTCCTTACAATCGTTACTACAGGCCATCTTTACTTTTTTAAGGTTTTCATTTGAAGAGGTGTAATCTATATGATGATAGTTTTATAAGCCACTACGACCCACTACATATCATATACACGCCATATATACCTTTTTACTTATTATAATTTTCATATGACACCCGGCGCGGTTCGAGACTTCGACCCACCTAACCCCACAACAGTACTCGTCAATAACCGGACTAGTGATCACTCAGCAATGACTGGCCACTTGGGTACTACAAGACACTGTTTTACTGGGGTCGACCGCTTCACGCGACCGGTCGGCAGCGCTTGCTCCTGCGCCCGCCGCCTCGCGCCTCTGATTGTTGTTTAATTTAACTTTTTTTAAAAATTAGTTAAAACATTATACACAAACTCAGTTATCTGCCCTTAGAAACATGTCTTTTATTAGAATTATCAACCCTTACATATGACCTAAGTACCTACCCTACCCGCGCTGGATTGGGGGCAATCCAGCGAGGTCAATCCAGAAAGTATAATTAGGAGCAGACAAAAAAAAAACAACCTAACCCTAACCCCTAAACCCTAACCCTAACCCCTAACCCTAACCCCTAACCCTTAACCCTAACCCTAACCCCTAACCCTAACCCCTAACCCTAACCCCTAACCCCTAACCCTAACCCCTAACCCCTAACCCCAATCCAGCTGGATTGGGGTCAATCCAGCACCACAATCCAGAAATGCTAATCAGTTACCACGTAACCCACTACTAATAAGCTAGTACAATAATGTAGTACAATAAGCTAGTACAATAATGTAGTACAATAATGTAGTACAATAAGGTAGTACAATTACTTAGTACAATAAGCTAGTACAATAAGTTGGTACAATAAGCTAGTACAATAAGTTGGTACAATAAGCTAGTACAATAAGTTAGTACAATAAGCTAGTACAATAAGTTGGTACAATAAGCTAGTACAATAAGTTGGTACAATAAGCTAGTACAATAATCTAGTACAATAAGCTAGTACATTTAACTAGTACGAAATGGCTATTTCATTTTCCGACAATTTAATTTATGATTTATTTGATTGTTTCGGGATTTGAAGTTTGAAGATTGAACACAACCCACTTACAGCAATGGTCATCCTATTCCGGTATGAACCTTGGGTCTTGTCCATGTCGGACTGGAAACACAGGACCCGAGTATCTCTCTCATTTGAGCTCGTCAGAAGTACATATCATTTCTGGCTTTTGTTCAACTCCTCACTTGTTGACGACCCCTGTCTGTATTTACCACCGCCTTGAGTACCACGTCCCGCCCGATCTTCTGTTAGAACATGTCTCTAAGCAGCAGATCGCTATGGCAGTATGGGTCTGTGATGTGATAGGGACCTCGCATTGTGCAGGCCGGAGTGCACTGAGAAATAAATGGCCAGTCTCCCCCTTACTTAGCCAGACGACGAAAGCAGGTGTCGAAACCTCCTCTGACCCCATTCTCGACATTATCAACGTAGCCCCCTATCAATTACGCTAACGAAGTCGTTCCGATCTTCTGATACACCAAAATAATATCAAAGAGGATGTATCTGACGTGGGAGCCGTGGCGGTGTATTGTTTAGATGCTCCTCCCGCAGCCCCGGAGAGCAATGGTTCAAATCTGCTTCGAGCCGGATGTTTAAAAATTTACATGGACTCCAAGGCCGACTGTAAAATTGGTACCATGAAATGTCTTGCGAGGTCAAGGCGGCCAGGTATATACTGATCACATTACCCACCGAGTCCCAATTGATTTAAAAATAGGGATAATAAATAACAGTCAGAGATAATATACACTAAGTGTTTATTATCTGTCACTTTTTCGCATTAGTAATACATACCTGCCGTTCTCCGTGGCTAAAGGCTAGCGGAATCGATTCTTAACCCAGTTTACCCGTGTTCGAAGCTCAGCTGCGACCGATTTGGCAGCAGACCGCATCGCGCTGGGTCTAAACGTGTTGGTATGGGAGCCGGTCGTTCAGAAAGCAATGGGAAACTACTGAACGTAAACTTGCCAATGACATCAACAACAGCAGTAAAATGCTGGTGTTAACAGCGATGTCCTGTAAATAGGATATGCAAACACAAGAAAAAAAATGCATGCCTGTTTTCATGTGCAGCCGTTGCTTCTCTTATCTACAAAGGTGGAGCCAGCACCATATACCCAAGGCCCCTTAAGGCGTGTAAATGGGTTCTATACTTACATATCTTACGTAATCGTCTTGAGTCTCCGTGGGTTCAATTCTGGGCCACGTCGTTCGGTTCACGAACGCAATTTTTCTTGGAGACTCCTAGGGGTCGTCGCGGCAGCTACGGAGTTCGTGCTTTGTTCGTGCACGGAGTTCGTGCCTTTGTTACGGAGTTCGTGCGTTTCCAGCACGCCGCTCTGTGGAAAGAGACCGAACCATATGGGACAAACCCGGTGCAATGAAGTCGATTGTCTCGCCTTTTAAACCCGTTAAACGCGGAGGTACTGGCCTGGCTCAAACCCTACACCAACTGGCAGCGCATGTGGGCCAAGTACTTGCAGCAAGAAGTCAAGTACCCCAGGCATGATCCGACATGTTTACATACAGACAGTTGCGGGGAAACACTTGAACAGTCAGGCCTTTGACTACTGGACGCTCACTTGACCTGGGGTCAGGCCGCTACTAATCGCAGGGATGCAAATGTTGATAGCTTGAATTTCCATATCGCAGTCATGGTTAGGCTTGGGTTTTGATGTGTTATTCAGTGAGCAAGTGAGTAACGTAAAACGCATTGGGGCCATAATTAATAATGAGTAAAATGAGACCTCAATGAGGGAACTGAAGGAGATGGGGAAAAGACATGAGGGGTTTACGTGAGATGGTTTAGGGCTTATGCTCTGCTGTGGATTTAGAAGAAGAAGAAGAAGAAGAAGAAGAAGAAGGATGAGGAGGAGAATGACAAGAAGGTGAGGAGGAGAATGCCAAGAAGGTGAGGATAAAGGGAAAGGAATAACGTCAGAAAACGTTAATAACATCACAGTGAGCCACTATGTGAATATCAGAGTAATTAAACATCTGCTCAATAACAAACACTTCTTCTTCTTCTTCTTCTTCTTCTTCTTCTTCTTCTTCTTCTTCTTCTTCTTCTTCTTCTTCTTCTTCTTCCTCTTCTTCTTCTTCTTCTTCTTCTTCTTCTTCTTCTAAGCAGGCCTCAGCTTGAAGACTTTACTTACTTGTTTACTGCCCCGTACAAATCGAATTCAACAAAGAACTAATTCGACTAAAGTGCTGCTTATATAGGACAAAAGTCGGAAAGAAGTAGCACAGTTACTAACCATTCTAGAATATTTTCCGAGTCATTTTTATCCCTGACGCCACTCTGTAATCTAGGCAACAAATGGACAGTTGGAGTAGGGCGGCTTGCTCTATTTTTAGTACCATCGTCAGCATCAGCCTTGGTTTATGTTCGCTCAAGGTCGTTTGTGTTTGGTACAGCCCATGCTTCAGTGCTGTCTGCATGCTTGTGTGTGTTATGACACGCCATCCAGAGACACAGAGATAGCCAGGTATACGAATTGCGGAAAGTCATGTTTATAAAGGTGATAATCGTCATGATTATGGTGATGTGGTGGAGGTGGCAATATGGTAGAAGAAGGAGAAGAAGATGCAGAAGTGAAAGTATGAATTGTAACAGCAGCAGAAGAAGAAGACAACTACAACGATGAAGCAGCAGCAGCAGCAGCAGAAAAGCGAGCTACGGCAGAACTAGCAACAACAGCAGCAGCAGCATCAGGAAGAAGGGGAAGAAGAAATAGTAGTAGTAGTAGTAGTAGTAGTAGTAGTAGTAGTAGTAGTAGTAGTAGTAGTAGTAGTAGTAGTTGTTGTTGTTGTTGTAGAAGAACAAGAACAAGAAGAGCTAGAACCAGTAGAACAGGAACAAGGAGAAGAGAAGTAGAACAAGAAGAAGAAGAAGAAGAAGAAGAAGAAGAAGAAGAAGAAGAAGAAGAAGAAGAGAAGAAGAAGAAGAAGAAGAAGAAGAAGAAGAAGAAGAAGAAGAAGAAGGATAATAATAATAATAATAATAATAATAATAATAATAATAATAATAATAATAATAATAATAATAATAATAAGTAGAAGAAGAAGAAGAAGAAGAAGAAGAAGACTTCTGAGTCAGGATCTTGACCTGTGCTGTAAAGCGAATCCACACTGAAATCGTCAGCCAGCATGAGCCGATGACGCGTGAAATCAATTCGCCAAATCAGTTACAAGGTGAAGCTACTTTCCCATGTCCTTGAGGCACACCTGTCGGGCTGCACACCTGTAATTATAACTATGTGAATTCCAGATGTTTGTTTGTGTATTTGACTTCTCTGCGCTAGCGCGTACGTGCGAGACCTGGGCATAACGCAGACAGACTGGGAAACTTCCTTTTGGCAGTTGCAGTTCTTCTTCCTATGTTGCGTGTCTTTTAGCACTTTTTCTTCCTATATTGCGTGTCTTTTAGCACTTCTTCCACGTCGCGTGTCTTTTAGCACTTCTTCTTCCTATATTGCGTGTCTTTTGGCAGTTCTTCCTCCTACGTTGCGTGTCTTTTGGCAGTACTTCTTCCTACTTTGCGTGACGTTGCAATCAACCGCAGGTTAATTTCCCTTACTTTTAGTAGTTTGCCATGGTTTTCTGAACGAGAAGTCAACGTCTCCGTTCATCTAAATAATGGTGTAGTTATTTAAACTTATTTTAACCGTCTACAACGCCATAGACTTGTGGTTTCTGAGGGAAAATTCACAGAAAATAATGAACAATTAAAGAGGATCAGATGAGACCGAGACAGCAACGAGATATATTTGGTGCTGTAGTTTCCCCACGTCCCCAATATTATGAGAGGAAGCCTTGCTTGAATAGTTGTTTGACGCTTGGATGCACGTCCAGTTGTCAGGAGTTCAAACTCGCTCCGATGTCGATTCTTAAAATTGACCTCCCACATCGACCAACCTAGAATGAGTACCAGGAAGTCACTTGGGGGAGCGAAGGCAACCGGTGTAGCATTGACCGCATAACCATTCTAATGCGATTGTTCCATCAAAATATTGGTCTAAAGTCATATGCATAATACACATTTGCTTACTATGTACTTATATACGAGGGAGCTTCAGATGAAAACCTTAAATGTTGATTTTGTAGCAATTTGTGTGTGAATGTATTCCGAAAAAGTAAAGAACCATTGTATCAATTTTCGATGTAGTCATCACTGAGTTCAGTGTAAATTCTCCAGCGCCGATAAACTACTTGTATTCCTGTAGTCAAAATTTTTTGGGCATGTTATGAGAAGAAATGAATTGGAGAATTTGGTGACAACTGGCAAGATCGAAGGGAACAAACCAAGGGGAAGACCAAGATGCAAATACTTAGATGGCTTGGCCACGTGGCATGGTCGAGACAGAAACACGGAGCTGATCCACGACTCTGGTGATCGAGTGAGATGGCAGAACATGACCGCCCACGCTTATCGGCATGGCACACGATGAATGGATTCCTGTAGAAAAAGGAAAAGCAATCTCTTGGTCGTGTGTGTAACCACTCATGCACCACCTGCTGTCCGTCTTCTGACCTGAGAGTAAGGGGGAATAAGTGACCATTCCATACCTCCATTTGGCAAGGGAGGAGCTCATGCATCGAACCGTGCTCATGACATAACCAGAGCAGATCTCTATCAACTTCGCTACCGCGTCCTCCCCGAGGCGTAATGGCTAGATATAATAATCCTGTATTTAATACAGATTGAACCTGGATCAATTTCCTGCCGGGTCATCATCCTTAAGTTACCAAACCTTCCCAAACCCCGCGGCGAACCAACCGTCCTACTGACGACGTCATAGAAATAACACCTGGTATTAAATATCTTATTTTTGGAATCACGAAATGTCAACAGCGGGCTAAACTTAGTGCGACTTTGTCTGGGAATATACATTTATGTTTTAATAACGGCATTAATACGAGAATTAGCCGTGTATGGCTGAATGCTGGGAACTGCGTTATGTTTGTGCCTCGCCCTTAAGTTCGTGGTTGATTTATTGTATGGAAGCTAATCAGTGGTAGATTTCTCCGGGCAAGACAGTTTATTTGTGTAGTGAGGTGGGGTTTACATGTGTTGTAGTTAGATGCGTGTCCTTTACAGGACGTCGCAGTCAACACCAGCATTTTTTTTTTTGCTGTTGTGATCTCTTGGCAAGTTTACGTTCAGTAGTTTGCCATTGCTCTCTGAACGACAGGAATCCCATACCATTTTATAAACATCCCAATGCAAGATTGTCTGCTGCCAAATCGCCCGTAACTGTGTTTCGAACGCGGTATGCGGGATTGCGAACTGCGTTCCAAACTTCTTCGCCACGGAGCGAGTAACTGTGTGGTAACTGTGCCAAATTAGAAAGTAGGTCGAGTTATTGCTTCGACACACTAAGTGGGGAAATGTTAAAAATAGTATACGTGAGTATGGTTTATATGTGTGGTAAATATGTCAAATTATAAAGTAGGTCGAGTTATTGCTTCGACACACTAAATGGGGAAAGGCTAAAAAATATTATATGTCAGTATGGTTTATATGTGTGGGTTTTTTCCGCATATCCTTTACAGGACATTGCAGTCAACACCAGCATTTTTCAGCTGCCGTTGATGTCTTGGTAAGTTTTACGTTCAGTAGTTTGCCATTGCTTTCTGAACGACCGGCTCACATACCCTCCGTAAGTAACCAACGCGACGCGATCCGCTGCCGAATCTCTCGCAGCTGTGTTTCGTACGATAATATACGGGATTACGAACAACATCCTTAACACCTACGCCAGGGAAACCGGCATATGTATGGTAATGTGTCAAATGAGAAAGTGGGTCGTGTTACTGCTTCGAAACACTAAACGGAGAAAGTTTTAAAAAACAAGTGCGTGTCTTCTGCAGAACGTTGCTATCAAGCCAAGATTGATTTTATAGACAATTTTACTTTCAGTAGTTTGCCATTGCTTTCTGAAAATAATTTATTCCCTTAGTGAATGTCAATACAGAAGTCACAAACATATTGTGTTTAAGTTGCTTTCCGAACCAAAAGTCAAGGTCCAAGTCCAGCTTAATACCGGTGTAGGGTTTGAATCCCAACCAGCCATCAGTTAACC
Source organism: Cepaea nemoralis (assembly GCA_014155875.1). Taxonomy (NCBI): domain Eukaryota; kingdom Metazoa; phylum Mollusca; class Gastropoda; order Stylommatophora; family Helicidae; genus Cepaea; species Cepaea nemoralis. The sequence continues at coordinate 80,323 of JACEFZ010016585.1, forward strand.
GGGTGTTAATGAGAGAGGGTTCTCATCCTTTCGATCACGCGGACTTCTGGAGACAGGTTAACTAATTCAGTTAAACAGTAGGAGCAAACATGGTACACGGCCTAGTAAACAAGTTTTATAATGTAGATTTCCGTTCATCGAGCATTAAAATTACGGAAGATACCACGAAATAAAACAAATAGCACGATGGCCCTAGTATGGCGATATATCGTCCTTCTGTGCAAATGGGAGGTCAAATGTGGTGATATATTATCCTTCGGCAATTAATCAGTAAAGTGGGAATATATACTTCAACACACTAAGTGGTAAACGGTGACATGAGTACATGTTCGGGTGTAAGAAGAAAAAAGTTTGTGGGATTGCTTCGACACACCTAGTGGTAAACGGTGTAATGAGTACATGTTCTGGTGAAAGATGAAAGTCGATTGTCAGGATCTTATAATTGGCTCGTTAGCTAACACGTGTGAGACAGTACAAGTATAACGTGATTCGACGTAAGACACAGCGACACAAGTTCTATGGATTTATTGCCACATTAAATACAGAACGATAATTACAACAATCTACAATATATAACTCACGACGCTCACAACCACAATACAGCTCATAGGTCTGACGCTCAAGATATCAGTCGTTCGGCTTTCAACCACAGAGATCCACACAAACGCCTTGCTCTCATCACACATGTCCTTCCAGTCTCAAGTCCCAGCTCGGTCTGAGGCTAGCACGCAAACTGCCCACTGCCTCTAGTGGCGTCACGTGGCCTGCGTGCGTCTGTCGTCAGCCTGACCGCTGGTCGCGTGTCAGGTAACAATCTTGCCAGCCGACAATTCTTGTCCGCCGGGTGTCGTAACGATGTTGCTGCATAGCTGTCCCATGTTAGGCTCTGACATTCTCCCCGGGTACCTCAATGAAAGATGCCATCTTTCATTCATGATGTATGTATATACTGGGGTAGTGTTAATTTCATGTCAGAGACTACTCTTTCCCAGTGTTATGCATGAAAATACATATATGGCATAGAAATATATACGAAAAATGTAAGTTGCATTGAAATGACAAATGAAGTACAACTTTTAACACAACTCAGGTTTCATCCCCCTGATGCCTGGTTACCTCCATTGCAATAATACCCAGTCAGATCAGTAGTACCAGCTTCTCGCATCTACCTCGCAGCAATTTGAAAAAAAACGTAATAATATGGTTGTTTTGCAACAGCCATCTAGCCAGACTGAAATACGGCCTTATATGAGTCGTATTAAACACTCAAACTCTGACCTCATTTGGCCAGGAGCTTTTATGTTGGTTTGCAATGTTGGCAGCTCTATGACATGCTTGGTGGACGCCTACCTGCTGTGTTAGCTGTTTTAGCAACAAAATGTCTATTTATACAATACACATTAATGAATATGTTTCAAATTATGGCCCTTGGTGTAATTCATAAATGCAAGGGAAGTAATTTTGACATTCAAGAAATTCCATAAATTACAATAATTATTTAATTTCTTAGCGTCATTGCTTGACGTTTCTTCATATTAACGAGAAAAAGTCGGTAATATGAATACATTAATCAAGATATGATTCTAAGATTACACTAATCAAAATAAATAAGTACCCAATTGGTGTATTATATTTTATAGATTCAAAAGGATTTTACAATCGTCATAAGTTTTTGAATATTTGTATATCGTCTGCTAATTTTGCTATACTTTTTAAATTACACCGGAAATACACACGAAACGCAAAATTTAGTTGCTGTTACACTGTTTGAACACAACTGCTCTGGTTTTATTTTGCAACGGATAGTAAAATGTTCTCAAAGTTCGTGTCTGATGTTATAGTATCACAACTTTCGGATTATGATGGAATATTCTTATTTCCGATGTGTTCACAACTTCTGGATAATGATCGACTGTTCTTATTTCTGATGTTCAAATGTCGAACATTTTGGATTAAGTTTGCTGAAGAGGTGGTGTAGAGGTCACTGTTCAGTTCACATTTGCACACGTCGTTAAAATATCACGGTGAAGAAATTCACATACAGCTGTCACTGTTAAATGGTAAAGTTCGCTTCTGGTAAGTGGTTAAGCGTCTGTGACACTGTTCTTGGTGTATATTTACAGTTAATAATGTTCTCTTTCTAACACACACTACACAAATATACTACACTCATTACATGGCTTAATTAAAATAAGTATATTATACATGTCGGTTTTTAACCGTATCACAATTTCAATTATAGACCTTACACAGTAGGTGAATAGCAACAAAATTCACTTATTGGTGGCTGTGTTGGTCTGAGTGTATTACACACACTGCACTCAGACATTGCTTACTGGGTCGGTCGGACAACGGGACAAAAGATCGGCAATTGTATTGATTCTGCCCGGAATATGTCGAACTTCGAAACTGTAATTTTGAAGCTTCAAGGACCAGCGAGCAATCATATTGTTGGATGGTACTCCGGCATTTATATACCGTAATGGACTGTTGTCAGTTTCGATGATAAAGTGACGTCCTAGAAGATATCTGGATAGCTTCGTCACACTTTCTACTAAGGCCAGTGTTTCTAATTGCGGAATGGACCATGCACGCTCTCGAGGCCTTAGTTTTCTTGATATGAAACAAATGGGATGCAGGATGTTGTTGTATTCCTGCAACAGGACTGCCCCAATCGCAACGGAGCTAGCATCTGTTCTCAATCTGAAAGGTAAATGGATGTTGGGCAATTTAAGGATGAGGTTATTCGAATTCTTATCAGAAAAGTATGCCAAAACTTTATGAAATGCATTTCGTAGGCATTCATCGTGTACAATTTTTTCAGGCTTATCCTTGGTTAGTAAGTTAGAAAAAACCTCGGTCAGTTCTGAAAAATCAGGAATGAAACTCCTGTAGTAGTTGATGAGTCCCAACAAACTGCGGACTTGTTTCTTATTCGTTGGAAGTGACAGTTTTAGAATTTTGGAGACAATTTTGTTGTCTGTCATGACAAAGCCATTGGATATTCTGTACCCCAAAAATGATATCTCTTGGTAAGCCATGCTCACCTTTGAAGGCTTCACTGTCAGTCCGTGCTGTCTGATACGTTCTAGTGTCTGTTCTAATGTCTTTATATGTTCCGTCATTGTCTCTGTATGGACACAGATGTCGTCAATATAGCAAATGATATTAGGAATGTCAGCTAGGAGGAGTCGTGTCATGCGTACGAATGTGGCTGGGGCATTGACTAGCCCAAATGGAAGTTTGCACCATTCGTACAGTCCCCAAGGCGTGGCGAAAGCTGTTAGATGTCTGCTGTCTTCATGTACAGCTATCTGCCAGTAACCTTTAGACATGTCAAGCGTCGTAAAGAACTTAGCGTCTGTCAGTTCTGTCAGAAGATCGTCAGTGTTTGCCATTGGTTCAAGATCTAAAACAGTTATTTTGTTCAGTTTTCTGTAGTCGATGCAAAGTCGTATTGTGTTGTCCTTTTTGCGTACAATGACCATGGGTGAAGAGAAGTCTGATAGGGATCGTCTGATGATGTTGTTTTTTTCTAAGTTGATGATTTCCTGATGTAGTTGTTCCTTGTAATGTAATGGTATGGTGTATGGTCTGCATCTTATGGGTGTGTTTGATGTGAGTGTGATGTGATGCTGTACTAATTCTGTTTGTCCTGGGTTGTCGGAAAAAATGGTGTTGTACTGTTGTATCAACTGTTTGCAACTGTTTGTCTCTGCTTGACTTAAGTTTGGATTGATCTTGATCTCATTCAAGCAGTTTGTGGTGTCTAATGTAGGTGTTGGAATCTCGTCGCTAGAATCGTCATCTTCGTGATCTATTATCACGGTGCAAGCTGTCGTATCGTCTTGTTCGTTGTCTCTGTTGTGGTATGGTCTTAGCATATTTATGTGAAATATTTTGTGTTTGTCTTTTATTAGGATTTCGTAGTCTACCGGTGAGATCTGTCTTGTCACTTTAAAAGGTCCCTGCCAAGAATCAGTCAGTAGCTGTCTGTCACTAGGTAGTAGTAGTAGAACGTCCTGTCCAGGTGTCAATGTTATAGTCCTGTTACCTTTGTCTGCGTACTGTCTGTAAGTAGCACCAGATAGTTTTAGTGCATTTTTAGCAATTTCACATGATTTAATAATCCTTTCACGCAATGATGTTACATACACGAATGATGATATGGGTTTAAGTACTTGAGTAGAGTCAGTTAACATTTGGTGATAAATTGTTAATTTTGGCTGCTGAAGTCCATTTGCTGAAAACATCTCGGACTAAACAGAGGTAGTCAGAGAACGTTTGAGTTGATTTTGGACTCAATTTACTGAATTGTTCTCTGTAACCTGCCTCGTCTAACATGAAATGTGCCATTATCTTAGATTTAATATAATGGTACTCTTTTCTGAGGTCTTTGGGGATGGTTTCAATGACTTTAAGAGGTTCCCCAGATAGACTCCTCATATATAGAATATTCCATTCAGAAAGTGGAACTTGGTAATGTTCCATTAAAGTCTCAAAATTTTGGGTAAAGGCTGCTATGCAGTCACCCGAGGTATAGTTACGTACGATACCTTGATACTTCTTATACTGGTTTTCTTTTTCCAGTCTTTCAGATTTCTTTAACTCTTTATTCATTGCAGTCTCAGTGTCGAGTTGTTTCATTTTCAACTGTAACTCTAGTTCTTCTCTCTTACTCTGAGCTGCTATTTCTGCCTTTTTCAGCTCTGTTTCATTCTCGATCTCGGCCCTTTTCAATGCACTATCTATCTCAGCTTGCTTTAATGCTGTTTCTGCCTCTATTTGCTTGGCAGCTATCTCTGCTTGTTTTAGAGCTGTTTCCATCTCTGCTTGTTTTGCAGTTCGTTCTGCTGCCCTTTCATCGCGTTCAGCAGCTTTTTCCTGAACAAGTAGGTATTCTGCGTATTTATTCTCACTCCACTTTGTTAACTCATCACCTTCTAACTTTTATTTTAAGCCCATATCAATGAAATCAAACAATGACGACATGATGGAGAAAATACGTCAATGATAATCAACCACACAAAATATGTTGTAAATGGTTAGTAGAAAACAATTTACAATTGATTTTACTATACGATGCGTGCCCACTAATGCATACGTAAAGTTAAAGTAAAGAAAAATATACTCAAGTGCCCTTGGATACGGTGACGAATGGTTGGGCAATCGGGCTAGGAAAACTGTAGGGTCGTTACTTTGGAACCACAAATGACCTCTATGGCAAGGTTATGGATGGTACACAAAAACCTGCTTTGTTTTTGGAGAAAAATAAGTTAGCGTCTATTTGTTGGTGTGTGCCTGCAAGTCACTAAGTGTTGATTAGGTTTGGATGGCGTCGAGTATAATTGTATGTCGTAAATTTGTCGTCAACAGTGTTTTTCTCAACAGAAGTTACACTCTTTCCAAACTTCTTTGCGTTCCACAAACTCAATGCACAAAGACAACCTATCTGTATTTGAACACTCAATAACATTGATGACACATCACTTACATCAAGATGACATTCAGTAAGGACATAGACATCAAGTTTACAAGATGGCGACAAGGTCAAAATGGCGACAAAATCACAATGTCGACAAGGTCAAACGGTGACAAGTTTCACAAATCACAAATGTTTTACACGCTTACAATATGTACTGTACATTTACTAATAGTGTTACACATATTTAAACAATGTAGTAATGGATCACAATGAGACTTTTTCGATCACATTTACATCACTATAACCTTGACAAATTTTACAAGTTCAAGAATTATAGTTTTAAATAACAAAGACGAGCAACACACGTCTACATATATTAGGTTCTTAAACAAGGACGAGCAACCCACGTCCACACATATATTAGGTTCTTAAACAAGGACGAGCAACCCACGTCCACACATGTCAGGATCTTATAATTGGCTCGTTAGCTAACACGTGTGAGACAGTACAAGTATAACGTGATTCGACGTAAGACACAGCGACACAAGTTCTATGGATTTATTGCCACATTAAATACAGAACGATAATTACAACAATCTACAATATATAACTCACGACGCTCACAACCACAATACAGCTCATAGGTCTGACGCTCAAGATATCAGTCGTTCGGCTTTCAACCACAGAGATCCACACAAACGCCTTGCTCTCATCACACATGTCCTTCCAGTCTCAAGTCCCAGCTCGGTCTGAGGCTAGCACGCAAACTGCCCACTGCCTCTAGTGGCGTCACGTGGCCTGCGTGCGTCTGTCGTCAGCCTGACCGCTGGTCGCGTGTCAGGTAACAATCTTGCCAGCCGACAATTCTTGTCCGCCGGGTGTCGTAACGATGTTGCTGCATAGCTGTCCCATGTTAGGCTCTTACATAGAACTTACTTCGAAACACCAAGTGGTAAACGGTGAGATGAGTACATCTTTGGGTGTAAGAATAAAGTCCATTGTGGGATTGCTTCGACACACCTAGTGGTAACAGGTGAGTATATGTTCGACTATTAAAGCAAGATTGAAGCAAGGAAACACGCTGACACCGGATAGGCATAATTGTGGAAGCCTGAGAAGGGTATAACTAGACAGGCCTTTGTCTGCAATCTAGACTAGACAGGCCTTTGTCTGCAATTTAAACTAGACAGTCCTTTGTCTGCAATCTAAACTAGACAGGCCTTTGTCTGCAATCTAGACTACACAGGCATTTGTCTGCAATCTAAACTAGACAGGCCGTTGTCTGCAATCTAAACTAGACAGGCCTTTGTCTGCAATCTAAACTAGACAGGCTGTTGTCTGCAATCTAAACTAGACAGGCCTTTGTCTGCAATCTAAACTAGACAGGCATTTGTCTGCAATCTAAACTAGACAGGCCGTTGTCTACAATCTAAACTAGACAGGTCTTTATCTGCAATTTAAACTAGACAGGCCTTTGTCTGCAATCTAAACTAGACAGGCCTTTGTCTGCAATCTAGACTAGACAGGCCTTTGTCTGCAATCTAAACTAGACAGGCCGTTGTCTGCAATCTAAACTAGACAGGCCTTTATCTGCAATTTAAACTAGACAGTCCTTTGTCTGCAATCTAAACTAGACAGGCCTTTGTCTGCAATCTAGACTACACAGGCATTTGTCTGCAATCTAAACTAGACAGGCCGTTGTCTGCAATCTAAACTAGACAGGCCTTTGTCTGCAATCTAAACTAGACAGGCCGTTGTCTGCAATCTAAACTGGACAGGCCTTTGTCTGCAATCTAAACTAGACAGGCATTTGTCTGCAATCTAAACTAGACAGGCCGTTGTCTACAATCTAAACTAGACAGGTCTTTATCTGCAATTTAAACTAGACAGGCCTTTGTCTGCAATCTAAACTAGACAGGCCTTTGTCTGCAATCTAGACTAGACAGGCCTTTGTCTGCAATCTAGACTAGACAGGCATTTGTCTGCAATCTAAACTAGACAGGCCTTTGTCTGCAATCTAAACTAGACAGGCCTTTATCTGCAATCTAAACTAGACAGGCCTTTGTCTGCAATCTAAACTAGACAGGCCTTTATCTGCAATCTAAACTAGACAGGCCTATGTCTGTGTCACAAAAATAAAACACCGCGTTTAACCAGTTGATTACTATAGAGACTTTCTGATTAACCGGCCTATCTGCAAAGCCAAAACTGTTTTACTAACAGAAAAAACAAATTGGATGTGAAAATCCCCAGGACGGTCAAAAGTTGCAGCTGCACGTGTTTACATGGGGTCGACAAAATGGGAACATTTGGAAGTGAGTGAGACGAATCTATACACCACTTTGACAGTTCATAAACAGTCAGAGACAAGCGGAAGTGCCCAACTCGGGAGAATACAGTCCCGTCTGTCATTTAGAGTTTCCGGACATAAAGCGAAATGGCGGCTTGTTATTGAAAACTGTTGTTGGGATCATACAGTAACTCGCTAGCTTGGTGTGGGAGTCAAAACAAGTGATGACAACTCTTACATTGATTGAGCCAGGGAGGATAGATTCTTGACAATGGATGATATGCCCAAATAACACCTGTGTGGACATAAAAGAATACCGTCACGTGACCAATTTTAGGCTGTTTGAAAAACCATGATTGGGAGAAACAGTGTTGACCAAAACCGTGGATTAGGATGGACGTGTTTGTGGGAGAGCTCTACAGTGTTAGATTAATTTAAAATTAACTAGCATGTGTCGTTATGGCAAAGTGTAGCAGCCATCCGGGAATGAGGATAGTTTGCATAAGGTAGTTATATTATCTAATTAGTCCTAATTAATATAGGCAGTAGTCTTGTTAAAACTAGAGTGTGATGATTAATACTGTTAGTTGAAAACTAGTTAGAGTAGTGAAGTGATAATTGGCTCTGCTAGGATGAATAGGATAGAGGGGTGATAATTGGAGAGATTTTAGATGGGGAAAGTGTCCAATGGGGGGATCTTTCAATGGTTTGCCCACTGAAGTTGTGCACTCTGTTTATGGGTATTTCCTTGTCATCGCCTGATTCGGACGTAGGTTAGGAGCTAATATGCTCTATGACAGAGTTTAGTTAGCTGTAAAATAACTGATAGCAATAGGCTTACACTCAGCCGGTAGGATCAGTGACTAGTACTATCACCAGATGTGTTGTTCCTCTCACAGGTTCCATACCAGTTACGAGGAAGTTCAACACTGGGTTTGATGAAGTGCAACGTCAATTAGGCATAACACCAGTTGGACACAAAAATGTTTCTTACAAAAAAGGAATAACGTCTGAGAAGAAAGATGGTTCACCTAAGATGGGTGATGATTGTTAATGCATCACACAGCATAAGAACATTGGTACCTAAACAAGAACATTAAAATATAATAGTCACATGGTGTGATATATTCTAGTGAAATAGTTCAAAAGACATGATACCTGAATCTAGATAGACACTAGTTAGGTTCAAGTATATTAACAATAACAGTGATACCTAAATACTCACTACAAAGGATTTGTGCATTCTTTAAGAACGATAGGAAATTATGTGCATTGGGAAACCGGTCCATGATCAGCTGTAATTTACAAACAGTATCTATTTCGGATGATTAGGAAGATGAATTACCAGGTAGCTACAGATGACAGTCGGTGTCCGGCAGGAGAGATACAGTACCGGGTGAGGTGGACTTGTTCTGACTTAACGTGCTGTGGTGTGTCCTTGCAAGGATGAACTGACTATGCTATTATCTGAGAGTCCGAGCCTACACACATTATAGAACACATCACACATTTTATTCGCATACACGTCTCATATACGTTACACTTTTCTTTTAATAAATTAATCTGTATTAATTTTTAGAAGCAAGAGTTGTTGAATATGTTGCGTTGGGGAAGTATGAGAGGGGGCATAGTACGACAGTGAGAGATTGATAGGAAAAGGTGTCCATGGGCTGATGGAGTGTGTTGGACGGAAGCTGGTGGATTCTCCAGGATATTGATAGGAAAGAAAAATTATAATGTGGGTGTTGACTCCCCTCACTCCCGGGACGACACTTTAGAGGAAGACACGACAGTCTGCAATCTAAACTAGACAGGCCTTTATCTGCAATCTAAACTAGACAGGCCTATGTCTGCAATCTAAACTAGACAGGCCTTTGTCTGCAATCTAAAGGTAAAAAGAAATAGCTGCGCGTATTTTACAGGCTATTGCAATCAATCCCAGCAGTTTTTGGGCTATTTTTTTTTTACTTTCGCTGCTTTGAACTCAAGCATAGTCTATGCCCCTGCTACTACGTCTAGTACACTGGACTGATGTGTGTGTGTAGATTAACTTTCCATATTACCAATACTCCTCGATATCAGACGAACCCACCCCGACTTCAGAATGACTAGATAATTTTCAGTAGTTAGTCCAATGTTTTCTGAACGACTACGCCCATAACATAGAAATCAACGTAACAAGGAACTGATGACATGATTTTCGCAGCAAGGCAGCTGCAAGAGAAAGGTCAGGAACATAACTCTGAAATGTTCTCCACATTCACTGTTCTTACCAAGGCTTTTGGTACAGTCAGCAGAGAAGGACTGTGGAAGATTATGGTGAAATATGGCTGTCCACGAAAGTTTGTTCAAATAGTGCGGCTATTTCATGATGGTATGCAGGCAAGAGTACAGGAAAATGGTGAACTGTCTGAGCTCTTTCTTGTCACCAATGGAGTGAAGCAACGATAAGTCTTGGCACCAACACTGTTCAGCCTCATGTTTTCAGCTATGCTGACGAATGCCTTCGAGAATCACGATATTGGAATAGACATCAGCTACCACATGGATAGAAAGCTGTTCAATCTCAGAAGACTGAAAGCTAAAACCAAAACTAACAGCGACACCGTCGGAGAGCTCCTGTTTGCTGATGATTGCGCTCTATATGTTAACTCAGAGGCAGACATGCAACACAATGTTTCAGCTTTCTCACATGCCTGTGCCAACTTTGGGCTCCATATCAACTTGGAGAAGACTGTAGTTATGTACCAGCCAGCTCCAGGGAATAATCACATCGTGCCGAATATCAAGGTGAAAGGTCACAGACTAAGTGTTGTTGACAAATTCACCTATTTTGGCAGCACGGTGTCACAAGCTGCCACAATTGATGATGAAGTGAATGCAAGAATCTCCAAGGCCAGAGTGGCCTTTGGCAGACTGTACAAGAATGTATGGGACAGAAATGGAATAAGCCTGCAAACAAAGCTAAAAGTCTACAAAGCAGTTGTATTATCCACACTGCTATATGCTTGTGAAACCTGGACTGTTTATCAGCGACACGCTAGGAAATTCAACCACTTCCACACAGTCTGCCTTAGGAAGCTATTGAAGATTAAATGGCAAGACAAGACCCCAGACACTGAAGTTCTAGAAAGAGCGTCCATGCCCAGTATCCACTCTATACTGATGAAGAATCAGATTCGCTGGGCTTGTCACTTAACTCGCATGCCATATTACAGCCTCCCTAAACGAAGTTTTTACGGCGATCTGCATTGTGGTAAACGCTCCCAAGGAGGCCAGAGGAAACGCTTTAAAGACACTCTTAAAATCTCACTGAAAGCTTTTAGAATTCATCTCGACAACTGGGAGACTGCTACCAAAAACCGAAATTCGTGGCTTACATCATTACGCAAGGGTGCAGTCACTTGTGAAGCAACCAGGACTGCAATAGCAATAGCTGCGAAGAACAGGCTAGACAGAAAATCCACTGCGGGAGATCCTCCTCCTGGAACGTCAAGCATTCATTCCCACATTGTCAAAGAACATTTCGAGCCAAAATAGGTCTTACCAGCTATCTTAGAATTCACGGCTCCATACTTTCAACCCCATTGGATGAAAGGAATGGTCATCATCGTTCTTGATGGATAAACAACAGAAATCAACGCACGACAGTCTGCTCCCAATTCGACTGTTGCTGATTTCTATTCAGTATGTCGGCGAGTTGTCGGGCCACTGGCCGAGGGGTTAGCAGCTTTCTCCGTTACCCCGAATACTCTCGTGGTTGACGTGAGCGCACGAAAATTGGAAGACGTTCGAGTCGCTTCAGTGACTTATGAGAGTATGGAGCCGGTCGCTCAGAAAGTCGTGGCGTGCTGATGAGTGTAATCTAGCCTAGGAATCAACATTCAGCTGAAAGATGCTGATGTTGACCACAAAATCCTGAAACAGGATGGAAACGCGGAAAAAAAGATATCAGCGAGTTGGTTGTGTCAGATTTGCTCTCTTTAGAAAGACTCCACCCAACGTGACGGGCCTTGTCTACCCGTGGTTAGATTGTCTTTCCTAATAATTTTGCCACGACAGCAGCCTAAAGGCCTGCTCATTGCTATTTATAATTGTGAAACGTGTTCACTGCCTCTATATTACAGCCTCGACTAAAAATAGATGAATACCTTAATACATATGGCGAAGCGACGCGGAGACAGAAGTGAATAAAATGAGCCGGATGTGAAGGGGCTGCATTCCATAACTTAGGATTTCCGGTCCAATATGCCGGATAGGTTGTTGAGCTGTTAACTGATTCAGTGCCAACAGATAATATATCGTCAAATAAGACCTCACATTTTAACAGAAGGGCGATATATCACCAAACTATGGTCATCATGTTATTCGTTGTTTTTTTTTTTTTTTATGGCATCTTCCTCAATTGCAATGATCAGTGAATGGAAATTTACATTAGAACACTTCATTTCTTCTTCTTCTTCTTCTTCTTCTTCTTCTTCTTCTTCTTCTTCTTCTTCTTCTTCTTCTTCTTCTTCTTCTTCTTCTTCTTCTTCTGCGTTCATCCGGAGATTTTTTTTTTCGGACGTGATTGAGTTGAGTCTGTTTACAGCAGAGCTGAGTTCTTGCGCCGTTAGGCCGACACATCCGACTTCTGCGGGCATTTGTTGACCGGGTTAACATTCCCGGGAACTTGTTCATTTGATTATGTACCATGTCTGGTCCAAACTTATGTTTTGTTTGCCACCGAATCAGTTGACAGAGCTCAACGCTATTTTGATAGCAATGACCTGCAAAGAGCGTGCCCTATTTTTTATTTCTCAAATTGATTAAACCGACACGAGGGGCATGCCGACACGATCTTTTCATATAGCAAGGTGGCTTTGGGGCCTGACCTTCGTCACAGGTGATTAACGAGACTACAGATAGGTCTAAGGCCTAGACCTGGATGTGATGTAGTGTCGTAGACAGAGAGGAAATCTGCGAGAGAGAGAGAGAGAGAGAGAGAGAGAGAGAGAGAGAGAGAGAGAGAGAGAGAGAGAGAGAGAGAAGGAGAGAGAGAGATAGAGAGAGAGTGAGAAGGAAAGAGAAATAGACAGATGGGAATAGAGAGAGACAGAGTTAGAGATAAAGAGATTCAGTGAGAGTGAGAAAGAGAGTGATAGAGATTGACATAAGCCTGGGTCACTGACATTGAGTTGAGTGACCGGGCAGGAGGAAGAATGGAGATGAGAGTGGGAGACAGTAAAGTGACTGACCTGGCTACAAGGAACACAATCAACCCTCAGAAATAATGGGGCGGATATGAGTGAAAATCCCCAGGGGGGGATGGGTCGAGGGAGAGTTGTGTGTTGTGTGAAGTCAGGCGACTGGAAAGTCAGTGAGAGAGGAGACCGACTGTGGGTCAGGTCGTTTAAGAGAGAGCTCTGTGTTGTGTTGTTCTTCTAGTTGGGAAGACAGGCCGGAACCCAGAGTGGGTTCTGTATTGAGTGTAGGCCAAACCCCAGAGTGGGTTCTATAGTTGAGCAGTGGCTCCAACCCAATGTGTGGGTTGTATTGTGTGAGCTCCAGCCGAGGATTGTAGCTGGATTACCTGTCTTGTGGATTGAGATTAGAAGCCAGCCGTGAGAAGGCATTGATGTGTGCTGGTTAAATTGTGAGGAGGATATTTATATTCTATGGATGACATTATGTTTCTGGATGTATAAACATGTTCCGTTTGTCCGTCTTATTTCTGTAATAAAGGATTATGTGCGCCAACGGAATCTTGTTTAATGCCTGGTGAATATGCACTGCGGGGGTGAGTTACATTGCAAGACAGATATCTCCATTGACACACCATGAGTATCGTTACCTAGACAACGACCATCACACAATAATATCATGAGCATATCATCGTAATAACTTCGTGATATTATCATCAAGAGAAACGTGTGACATCTGGGGGCTACGTCCAATTAAGAACATTATAGAGAGTGTTGTCATTCTGAGATGTTTGTGGGCTCTTCGCTGAAAGAGAGGAGTTATTATCGGTGACTTCGTGCCATCAATTTAGACAGTACTGCGTCAAGAAATTAACAGCAACTCTTTGGTGTGTATAAGACGCCACATCCAAGAAAAACTGTCAGCGCGCGGGGAAAATGCGCGGCGGAGATCACAGGCGAGCAGTCAGTTCACGTCAAGTCCACTACAGGTAAATTAACGGCGGTCAGCACGCATAAACAGACGAGGCGGGGACGCCAAGAATTAACGCAGGACAGACTAACCGGGAGAGTCCATTACGGTGACAGGTAAATTTGATACCAGGCAGCAGTGCGAAAATTAATGACGAGTGTTGAATCCAGAGTGGCGAGGACAGGTGTGTGTGTGTGTGTGCTGGAGGCAAGCGCACTGTGTTGTTGCAAGTTGACTGGTCAAGATTATTCGACGCAGTAAAGAGGACGGGTGGGTACACCAGCGTCCAGGTACGAGGGGAAAGTTACGTTAACCCCCACCACAGCCGTGCTAGGGCAGCAGTGGAAAGTGTGATTTTCCACGAAGTTAATACCGCAGCCGGGTGGGGCGGTCAAGTGTGTGTGAAAACTGTCTTACGGAGGAATTTTTCACTGAGGGTGATAAAGAGAAATTGAGATGACATTGTGAGTTGGGGGTGCAAGGAGGAAAGATACTCGGGAATTTCCACGACCTATGGTGGTCAAGCTGACTCATTGTGAATGAACAAAACAAGGCGTTTTGTGTGAAACCAGACTTGATTGTTCGTCTTTGTTCAAGCCTTTGTCATCATTATTCTGTTATGAGCAAACAGTTTTAACTTATCGTCATCGCAACCATTGTCGCATTTCTTTGCCAATAAGGATCTATATATCCAAATTTAAAGCGCTGAACATTGGCTGCCATTCTTCTTTTCTTTTTGGTGAATCTATAACATATATGATACAGCAAAGCGCCATCTCCGCAACGAGAGTAACAACAAATCGAAAGAACACTTTGGATTATTACCACGTACAGAGAAAGTACAATAACGTTACGGACTGTGTCAAGACAGAACAGGGTGGATATCACTATCATCTTCAACTTTTGTCGACAGTTGGAACGTTTGATCACCACGTGAATTCAGGAACCATTCAACAAAACAACAAGTCGCTTTGAAATCCAGCGTCGTAGACATTTCCAGCCGAGGGAGAATAACTATTAAAACGAACAAAAACTTTGGTGACTGAATAAAAAGAACTTTTGGCGACGGATTAATAGGCCCATATTTGTCGGCCAACCAGTTACACATTATTATTTTTTATTGTTTTGCTCCCATCGTCATATTTATTGTTGTCGGGTGTCACGCAATTATTTGTATGTGGTCCAGTGTTTGTCAAGAGTAGGGGATTTGTTGGGGTGTTTCTCGAGAGTCGGGATACAGCACAATAATTTATTTGTCTTTCTGGTGCTTACGATATTTTTGTAAGAAAAACGTTAATGAGTTGACGTATCGTGCAGGGGCATTGAAATAGTCTTAACCAATATCTAGAGCCGAGTTGTCTGACGTCAGATCTGTGTATATTTTCAGTATATATTCTTTTTCTTTCTCTCTTTCTTTTCGTTATATTTACATATAATATTTGTTGTGTTCGGATATATGTTTTTATTGTGATCTTTCGTCATTTCTGCTGTCTAGTGGTCTTGGTCAATTTATATTTTTATTTTACGCGCACTGTGGATGTCTCTACACAAGCTTGTGGTTGTTACTGTGGTTTATTTCTGTATCATCATCGTCTCCGTGTACTCAGCTTGTGAAGTCTAGCGTTGGATAGTCATCACTTAGTATTATCATCCATTTGTTTGTATATGTATTGATATGTATGTTTAACAATATTTCCAGGGACTTTAGGAACTTTTGGTCATAGATATATAGATATAAGGGAGTATAGGTGATACTTCCCCCCTCACTACCTAGGGCTTATAGAGTGACTGGGTGAGTACAGGGTGACATTATTAGCACTACGAATTTACGTACACAGGGAGTGGTATTGTACTTATTGAAGGCACACAAAGACTAGTAGCAGAGTCTTTACTTTTATAGTTGGCTGACAGACAGCAACGTGTCCACAAGTACAAGATGCCTACTTTAATGGACTATATTGAAGCAGGTGAAAGAATAGGCCTGAAGGGTAAAGAGTTACAGGAGTATGCCGAAGCAAAAGAACAACAACAGACGGAAAGAGAGGAGAGGCATAATGAACGCGAGGCAAAGCGTCTACAGGAAGAGAAAGAGACACAAGTAAAACTAGCTGAAATGGAAAACAAGCGTCTACAGGAAGAGAAAGAGACACAAGTAAAACTAGCTGAAATGGAAGCCAAGCGTCTACAGGAAGAGAAAGAGACACAAGTAAAACTAGCTGAAATGGAAGCCAAGCGTCTACAGGAAGAGAAAGAGACACAAGTAAAACTAGCTGAAATGGAAGCCAAGCGTCTACAGGAAGAGAAAGAGACACAAGTAAAACTAGCTGAAATGGAAGCCAAGCGTCTACAGGAAGAGAGAGAGACACACATGAGAATGGAAATTGAGAAAGAGAAGATTAAGATGGAAGCAGAAATTGCTATTAAAAAGTTAGAATTTGCATCGAAGGGTCAAAGTGAGGAAAGTAGAAAACCGTCGCAGTCGTCACAGAGATTAAAACTGCCATATTTTACGGACCGGGATTGCCTTGAGGCCTATCTTTCGAGATTCGAAGCATCAGTGAAGGTATTAGGCATCCCAGAAAGCGAGTACGCAATTAGACTGGGCGAGTATTTAACGGGTAAGGCCCTAGAAACAATGTTTAATTTACCTGTAGAAGAAAGGAACAACTACACTATCTTACGTCAACGTTTGCTGACAAAGTTCCAACTAACTGAGCATGGATATAGAACAAAGTTTAGACAGTTAGGGCCAGAGACAAATCAAGATTTCACAGATTTTGTTAACACAGTAAAGAATACATTTAATAAGTGGATGGAGCTTGCAGAAGTAGGGAAAGATTTTAATAAATTAGTAGATCTAATGTTAAGAGACAAGGTTGTATCTGCATGCAATTCTAATTTAGTGGCGTTCTTTGAGGAACGGAAGCCAAAGGACATAGACACAATGTCTCAGTTAGGGCAAAACTACATGACTGCACATCCTAACGTATCTATTGGGAAACTAATGAGTGAGGAAATAGTCTGTGCAGCGTACACTAAACAGGACCAGAATCCAGTCATCAGACCAAGGGCGAAAAGTGTGGATTCGGCACAGAAAGGTGAGCAGCAAGAACTTCAAGACAATGGTTTCCGAGGAAACAATGTTGGTAGAGTAGGACGGTACCCATATAGAAGAGGGAACTTCCAGAGACGTCCAAATTATGCCGGATGCTGGAACTGTGGGAGCTGGAGACACAAAATGGCAGAGTGTGATGCACAACCATCAGATGGACCAACGAACAACAGTAAAAGGGAGATCACTTGTTTCAAATGTGGAAGGAACGGGCATGTCAGTCATCAATGTAGGATGAGAGAAACAGAGCACTCAAATGCAGCACAAGTAATTGAGACGCTGAACAATGAAGAGTGTAGTGGGTGCAAACCTCTTTTTGAAAAAGATGGTCAGCCAGTCTTAATATGTGGTCACACAGTTAAAGCAGGATCAGCAGTGCATGAAGGAGGAAGTCTGAAGATGCATCATGGGTTTGTTAATGATAGGCCAGCGTTAACAATTAGGGATTCCGGATGTACGTCCATCGGGGTGAGAAAGAGTTTAGTGCAACCCTCGGATTATACAGGAAAAAAGATTAGATCCATAACATTTAATGGGACAGTAGAGTTCTACCCAGTAGCCATAATAACAGTAAAAACACCATATATCACTGGAAGAGTGACAGCGTGTGTTCTGGACTCACCAGTGGCTGATTTGATCATAGGAAATGTTATAGGAGTTAAAGATTGTACAGAAGAGGAAGTAGTTGATTGGGACCGAAAATATAGTGTAAGCAGTAACGAGGTAGTTACCACAAGAGAACCTAAATTAGAGAGTATAGCTGAGGTAGAAGAGGCACTTGAAGTAGACACAGGAACTCAGGACAAGGATAGTACAGCTGAGCAGATGAGAATGGATCCCAAATATAGTGCTAGTGACTCCCAAAGACAAGATACTACTCTGAACAAATGTTCCCAAGGGTGTAGGAGAGTAGAACATAGGCAGTCAAAGAAAGGTAGATGGTGCTCCGAAAGGAAGAACAATGTTCTCACTCGCAGGTTTTTAGATAGCAGAACTGCACGTGGGCAAGGAGCAGTACCTTTAGCACATAGAGACCGATATACTAGAACAGCTCAGGATAGTGCATGTGCAGGGCACATAGGCATAAGGCGTATGCAGCAGAAAGAAAGATGCCAGGTATATGGGCCAAGATTGAATAAAGAGTTCAGACTAAACAGAGACTCAAGTGTAACGGTGCAATATGCAGATAGGAAAGTGGAGTCAGGTCAAAAGAGTTTTCGCGACATTACTGACCCAGGGCTAGGGATAGCAAACAGATGTTATAATTGTAGAGGTACCATGAGTCATGGGGACATGAAAGGTAGACACAGCATCGACAGGAATCAGAGGTGGGTTAATGCAAGAACAGAACCACCTGATATAGGGCCGGTACACAAATAGTATTGTGGGGTCGTGAAGTAGTAAGAGACCTGTGGGTACATAAGTATAATGCTTTTCGATGATGTATTATTATTATGATGTGATGTATTAGTTCATGCATTGATACACAAGATAGATGGTTGTATTTATGTGTGATGAATATAGGAGTGTAATATGAGCATTTGATGTATTATGTAGTGTGGTAGCTAGAGTAAGGTGCAGCCATACTTAGGGCTACCCAGGCTATATGTCTGGGTCACATGTTTAGTAAGTTTTAGTCTCCCAATATTTGAAAACGAAGTTTTCTTTTAAGAGGGGGGTAATGACATAAGCCTGGGTCACTGACATTGAGTTGAGTGACCGGGCAGGAGGAAGAATGGAGATGAGAGTGGGAGACAGTAAAGTGACTGACCTGGCTACAAGGAACACAATCAACCCTCAGAAATAATGGGGCGGATATGAGTGAAAATCCCCAGGGGGGGATGGGTCGAGGGAGAGTTGTGTGTTGTGTGAAGTCAGGCGACTGGAAAGTCAGTGAGAGAGGAGACCGACTGTGGGTCAGGTCGTTTAAGAGAGAGCTCTGTGTTGTGTTGTTCTTCTAGTTGGGAAGACAGGCCGGAACCGTTCTGTATTGAGTGTAGGCCAAACCCCAGAGTGGGTTCTATAGTTGAGCAGTGGCTCCAACCCAATGTGTGGGTTGTATTGTGTGAGCTCCAGCCGAGGATTGTAGCTGGATTACCTGTCTTGTGGATTGAGATTAGAAGCCAGCCGTGAGAAGGCATTGATGTGTGCTGGTTAAATTGTGAGGAGGATATTTATATTCTATGGATGACATTATGTTTCTGGATGTATAAACATGTTCCGTTTGTCCGTCTTATTTCTGTAATAAAGGATTATGTGCGCCAACGGAATCTTGTTTAATGCCTGGTGAATATGCACTGCGGGGGTGAGTTACATTGCAAGACAGATATCTCCATTGACACACCATGAGTATCGTTACCTAGACAACGACCATCACACAATAATATCATGAGCATATCATCGTAATAACTTCGTGATATTATCATCAAGAGAAACGTGTGACAGAGATAGATGGGGATACAGAGAAAGAGAGAGAGAGAAAGAATAAGTGAGAGAGTGAAATACAGAGAGAGTAAGTGAAAGTGAATGAAAGAGAGTGAAGGAGATGGAGATAGAGAGGGTGGGAGAGAGAGAGAAAGAGAGAGAGAAAGTGAGTGAGAGTGAGAGATACAGTAGGAGAGAGCAAGAAAGTGAGAGAGGGAGGAAGAGAAATGATGTGAGGGTGAGATATATATGACAGAGTAAGTAAAAATGAGAGTGGGAGCGATAAGGCATAGTAAGTGAGAAGAGGGAGAGAGGGTGAGAGAGAGAGAGAGAGAGAGGGGGCATGAGGAGAGAGTGAGACTGAGAAACATGAAGCAGAGCAAGTGTGTGGGAGAGAGAAAGAGATGGATGGAGATATAAGTTAGAGAAAGTGTCTAAGAGAGAGAGAGGCTGGAAGTATTGGGAAGTAAAAGAGGGCGTCAGTGTATTGACCACATCGCCCTTCGAGTGAAGAGTGGTCTATAAATATTTGGGAGTACGGCCACTGTCCAAAAACATCTCTTGTCATGTCCTGGTGATGTCTCTATTCTTCTGGACCCGGTCGAAATCGTGTTTCTTTCACTCGGCAACTGCAGCAGTCGACTGTGAACACTAGTCACGAATAAGTGGTCCATGAAAGATGGAAAATAGAGATTGTATTAGGATATGGGTCTCCCTGGCCGAGGTGTTAGCAGCTTTCTCCGAGATCCCGAATACTCTCGTGGTTGACGTGAGCGCAGGAGACTTGGAAGCGGTTCAAGTCGCGCCTGTGACTTATGAGAGTATGCAGCCGGTAGCTCAGAAAGCAATGGCAAACTACTGAGCGTAATCTTGCCAAGAAATCAACAATCAGCTGAAAAATGCTGATGTTGACAGCGATGTCCTGTAAAGGATATGCAAAACATACAAACATTAGGATATGGCAAGCAAAATGTGTATTTCAGAAAATGAAAAGTATCTTATGCAATAAGTCACTATCATTGAATGTAAGATATAGAGAGCTGAAATTCTATATAGAACCAGTTTTGCTGTGTGGCAGTCAATCTTGGAATGTAAACAAACAAATTAGGAAGAACATGGAAGCAACAGAGATGTGGTTCCTAAGATGAATGTTGCTAATTCCTTGGACTGCCAAAGTAACCTAACAATGACTGCCTGAAAGAAGCTGATGAAAAAAGAACAATATATACAACAATAGGAAAGAGATAAACAGCTTTCTTCGGTCATGTGATGAGAAAGAACGCATTGGAGAACATCGTGACAACTGCAAAGATCAACGGGTGCAGAGGCAGACCAAGAGAAATGATGTTTGATGTGCTAAGAAGGTGGTATGGAGGAATATCACCAACAGAGTTGACCCAGAACACCATAGACCGACATCTCTGGACATACATGAACGCCAACGCCAGCTGGCAAGGCACATAATGATGATGGATTTATATTTCTTGTTTCTCCTCAGACTTCTAAGATACCTCTTGTGTCTCAATAAAAATATCCCGAGTGGATTGGTAGTCAATGGGTTAACATGGCATCCAATTGGTTAACCATATGTGTGTCTGATGTGACGCCCCACTGATAAAACTGTTAATCCACTTATTTACACACTGCCAAAAGGGACAGCAACGCACGTAATTACATTCCCGATAACATATTTTTAAACATTGCTTCACCAGAATTAGCGGCTTTGTTGCCAATAACAACCCCGAAAGCGATGCTTCTGCTAACTCTCACGTCAGGTGTCTGCTGTATCTTAGGTGTGGAGTGTCTGACCTGGTTCTATTACGTTAGCTTACTCAGGTATCAAGACCTATTTACTCGAAAATGGGGCACAGATATTAATGTGTTGTTCTTACAAGTCTAAAGTACATAGACAAATAACAACGAAATCCAAAGTTGAACAAAAGTGAATGATTTTCTTTTATCCAGCATTATTTATTATTGTTTTTGTTTTCCTTCGTCGCTGGAGGACAAAGACAACATTTTTATTTGGAGTGTGCTCTCTCTTGCTTTCAACTTAAGCGTAGTCTATACAAGTGCTTCTACTTCTTCAGCCAGAACTTGACTGAGTTTTGCGTGCTTTCCTTATTACTAGTGTCCCTCGCCGTCAGGCAAACCCACTCCGATGTTAGAGATACTTGTAACTTACGTCCCCAAGTCAAGGACAAGTAGTCAACATTTTAGTCCAATTGACCGGTGTAGGGGATGAACCCGCCACCTCAGCATAAGCACACCGGATGTTTAAGAGCAAGCGCTCTGATCAGTACGACACTGCTAACTTTCATTAAAGAAAACCTGAACCAGGATGCCTGGCGAAGTCACGAAAAATAAAATATGTCCCGAAGAAGAATCCTGATATTGCTCTGTTATGTATTAGAACCGTAACATTGTGTAGGCCTGAGTGCAGGGAGGAAGAGGCCATCAGTCTCTCCCTCTATTAGAGATTGACGAGTCCTAACTGCACCGCCAACGCGACCGTCAATGTTAATATGAACGGATTGGACAAACATCGGTCTCTTCATTCCGTTGAGTGTCATTCTGCGTATTGTTTCTCTTGTGTTTATATGAGGCAAGTTAAGTCAGGAACCGACATTACAGTATTCGCGCCATTCCAATACAGGCTCCTCCTCCCACAGGCTCCATCTTCAACAAAAAGCGAAGAGTCCCAGCACCAGTAGTACCCGCTGGAGTCTGATTATGTGCCCGTCTGGCCTATCATTAGAGTAATGAGCATCGGCCATTTCTTGTAGTTCCTCCATGTCCCACCATTCTCTCTAGGCCACGATGATGCATCTGTTTTCCTCACCATCCATGTGGTCATAAATGACCTTGGCCACATCTGACTTATCTCATTTGTTAAACCGGCAAAATATCCCATTTCGAGGACATGATGGCGTGTACAGAATATGACCATATTGTATTGACCAAACGGCATAGGGTGCCTGATAAGACCACTATCTGGACAGTCAACACACATCACCTTTGGTGTTCATTTTAGCTGTTTGTGTCGACTAAAATGTTATGTAGTAAGGAAACAATCCGACCTTTATTGGATGTGACGCCATGACTGCCTGATCGACACTGAGCCACTGATAAGGCTTTCCTCAATTAGGGCTCATGCTTTTCGATTCAGCCTCATTGGTTATATTAAGTATGTTTAT
Source organism: Cepaea nemoralis (assembly GCA_014155875.1). NCBI lineage: Eukaryota > Metazoa > Mollusca > Gastropoda > Stylommatophora > Helicidae > Cepaea > Cepaea nemoralis. The sequence continues at coordinate 102,924 of JACEFZ010016585.1, forward strand.
GTTCAGCCTCGCGGAACGTGGTATATTCCGTGTTAGGCGGCTCTCACCCCTCGTAAAAGCGAAGATCAAGAGCATATAGAGTTTCTGTCGATGGTTGCGGGAATGCGTTGCAATGAACAGACTGGTAGACTGACTGCTGCCGTTCCTGTAAGCGACGAGCTAGATTATAGCAAAATGGATCCGGTGAAGCTTCTATGGGATCGCATTGAAAGTGCAGTAAAACAAATAGAAGATCCATTTTCCGAGAGGCTGAATCAGCGATGGTTGAGCAAAGGTCACTGTCGTGAAATACTGAGAGTTAATGATTCCCAGATAGACGACTGTATACACCGACTAACCAGGTAGAAGAAGGGTTAACAAACGAAGCAGTAAGGGTAACAAACAAAGGAGTGACCAGGCGCATGTGTTTATAGGTCAAGACAGGAAAGGGGGCCGCTAACCGCACAGGTAAACTGTCGAGTGGAAAAATTGGTTTGCGACTAAAGCAGAGAGTATTATTGGACAGCATATTGCGGTATGGATGTGAAACGGTTCAGAGCTGTAATTTTCCACTAACGATGATAATGAAGTCTGGATGTGAGGTGTCCAGCAATGTCAAGGACTATGCGGCAAAAATGACCTATAAAGAGTGGCTACGTCTTTGTGAGGGTGGAGTGTGTTTCTTAGGTTTCGGGAGAGAAGGATTATGAAAAGGGATGTGCTGCGTTCAGAAGAACGTTTGTGTATTTATGGTGCATTAGTACTCCCAATTCAGTAAAGGATGTTTATAAGGTATTCATATATTAGAGTATAGTTTAGCATAGGAATATAGATGGGCGTGAAGTGCATTTAACATTGCTTTCTATTAGTAGGAATAGTATAGACGTTAGGTGAATCTTCTATCCTATGTCAGAGTGGGTTTTTTCGGAAGCCTTTTCATTTCGGCTGGAGGAAAAGACACTCACATAGGAGAGAAGAGGAAGCAGACACAGATCTCATTATTAAATGTATATCACACAGGTTTCCCATACCAGTGCGAGACTTATCAACTAAGATATCACACAGATGGCTGTGGTCAAGATCACTCAGTGTTGATAACCCACAAGAAAGCACTTTAAAGTAATAAAGCACGACACTTGTGCATAAGAAAGGAAAGAAAAGAAGTGTCATCTTAATAAGTCAGGAGGACAGAGAACGAAAAATAGAGATCATACAAACTAAAGAAAAAAGACTCAAATGACTCAGTATCGAAGAGTTGCAAGGGGCATACCAAATGCTTATACCAATTACGAACTATCCAGTGTAGAACTTTTACAGGACAAAAATAGAGAATACTAGAAACTCGATGTGTTTTCAAGGATGGAATTAAGAACGCTATAAGAAAGCAACTAACATTCAGTTTAAGCTGACAGCATAGAGTGATCGGTTTAAGTACATTGATACAGTGGTGCACATTTTTCATTACAAACAAAACGGATATATCTACAGACTCAAACAGATGGAGCATTCAGGGTGAAACCGTTCTGTTGTATCTATGTATCGTCCTGTACTTTAGCCGAGAGAAGAGACGAGAGAAGACACGGAGACTATCTATCAACATCTTATCTGGCAGCCACACTAGAAGAACATACCAACTACATAGACAATATCCATACATACACCAGACATAGTTTTTATTAATAAATCGTTTATCTTATCGTTGTAAGGAACTGTTGTCGGAGTATGTGTTGAGGGAATAATAGAGAGAGAGAAAGAAATAGATATATGGAATGGAAGACCGAAGAGAGGAGTGTAGACCAAAGTCAGTCAATAATCCCAACAGATACTAAGTTTAAAGATGTGCTTGTTGATTCCAATCTCCTCTCGGGAAATTAACAGGACAGTCACGGACAACACTCAATGTGTTGAGGAAAACGTAGGCAGACATTTAAGCTGCCAGTCGCACCAACAGTATGAATGCTCTTGTGGGTCGAAAGAAGCAAGCCTAAAAAGGAGGAGGAGATGGAAAAGGAGGATGAATGGGAAGATAAAGTAGAGGAGTGTGATGGTGATGACGATGATGATAGGAAGAAGGAAGGGGGTGGAGTTAAATAGATATGGGGTAGGAGCTAGATGCAAGGGATCGATTTCATTGCACCGGGTTTTACCGCACATGGTCAATCTTCTTTCCGCAGAGCCGTTTGCCGAAAGTGTTCCAATGAGCACGAATCCTGATGCTGCAGCGACGATCCCCAGGAAGACTGAGCTTGTTAACCGAATGATGGAGTCCGCAAACACATTTGCAGCCTTCTGAGCGCGAGGCAGGCGGCTTAAAGAAATATAAAAGTAGAAGACACAAATGAAGCAACAGAAGCTGCTATAGAATAGTCAGAAAATAGGAGGAAGAAGAAGATGATGATGATGTGTATGATGACGACGACGACGACGACGATGTTGACGCAGAAGAAGAGGCAGAAAAAGAAGATGAAGGAGAAGGAGAGGTAGTGGAACTAGAAAAGGAAGACGGAGGACTATACAACAATAGATAACGCACTAACCGTGTAAATGCATGTTATCTTACACGTAAATTATAATGTACGATGTCCTTTGCACGATGTTACCATCAACCACAGATTGATTTACTCCGCAATTGTACGTTCAGCAGTTTGCCATTGTTTCTGAAAGAGAAATCAACGTTGAATTCCATTTTAATGCTGGTGTAGGGGTTGAACGCCTACCTAGCCATCAGCGCACTGGCATTTTAAGAACGATCGCTCTTATCTTTTGGATCAGGTAACAATCGTACATATGCAGCAGTAAATCAAGGGTTTCCCAGCTGCGGGGCAAAATCACGCTGGCCCACGGTTCAGAGCAAAGTACACTGGTTTCATTTTGGACGTTCCGTGTGAATGTGAAACAATGATTTGTCTTTGAAAGGGGATTAGTAGGAAGCCACCAAACACCTATTTGAGACGACTACCACCTTATGGACAGACCAGAACAAGTCACTAATCTGACCCTCAGAACAGGACATAATAGATTATGCAACCACATGTATACACAATTCAAGATTGACAATTCAGCCATGTGCACATGTGAATTTGCGCCGCCGACGGCAGATCGCTTACTCCAAGACTTACGACATATCCAGGCAAACCTTCTAGAGTGGAAGATAAACTCTATGGACCACTGAGTGAACTAAAAAGGCAGTTGAATTAATACAAGAGACAACATTGCAGTTATAGATACATTTCAAATGAACGAAGAGGTGACCGGGTATGACTAAAGATAGCCTTGTCTTAACAAGAAAAAGAGTGTTGAAGTGCTACATAGAACCTGCACTTTTGTATGGATGTGAATTGTGAGCAATGAGCAGACAAGCTGAAAAACATCTAACAGCAGTGGAAATATAGTTTCTGAGGAAGATGCAAAGAATACCATGGACCCAAAGAAAAACCAATGAGCAAGTGCTACAATAAGCATTTGAAAACCGTAAACTAATTTTTTATTTCCTTTTTATGTTGTATATCCCTTACAGGGCGTTGCAGTCAACATCAGCAGTTGATGTACTAGGCAAGCTTTACGTTCAGTAGTTTGCCATTTCTTTCTGACGAAATCAAATGCAGACAGTAAATATTCTTAGGGCACGTTATGAGAAGAAATAAACTGGAAAACTTAGCGACAACTGACATGATTGCGGAGAAAGAATAAGGGGATGGCAGGGAGGTAAATATCTGGATGGCTTGGCCACATGGCATAATGGAGACAAAAACACAGAGCTGATCCACGACTCTAGTGATCGAGTGAGATGGTGAAACATGACCGCCTATGCTTATCGGCATAGCACATTATGATGATGCCTAACGAAATTGAAACTGGTTTCATTTACTTTTATGTTGCACCTGGGTATATAATTTCTCTTCGTTATAATTATTTCTATTTCATTTGATTGATCTTCTGTTGCAATTACATATACAATTGTTTTTGTTTTGTGTAGCTAAATTGGGCGTAAAATCAACGCTAGATCTGATTAAAAACGGCAAGTGAAATGGTTCTGCCACATAACTAAGCTACAAACTGACAGTATATCACAACAAGTAATGATGCGCAGACCAAATGGAAGCAGAAGAAGAGACCGACCATGTAAATGACGGACAGAGGGAATAGCAGAGTCCATGGGAATCTCGATATATGAAGCTCGTAAACAGCACTCTGCAATTGTTTATGCTCCACCTCGACACCGCAAGGTACAAGAGGAACAAGATGAGATGAGATGAGGTGATGTGAGATGAGATGAAATGAGATGAGATGATGAGATGGAATGATGAGATGACGAGATGATGAAATGAGATAAGGTGAGATGAGATGAGATGAGATGAGGTGATGTGAGATGAGATGAAATGAGATGAGATGATGAGATGAGGTGGTGAGATGATGAGATGAGACTTCTTGTAACCAGAATAGAAAGGGGTAAATAAACACATCTTCGTGAGACAGAAAGAGTTAATAACTATTAATTCACAGAATCACAAGACACCCCCCAGTAGTAGGGTAGCGGGTATTTGATTATCATTTCTGGATTGTGGTGCTGGATTGACCCCAATCCAGCTGGATTGGGGTTAGGGGTTAGGGGTTAGGGTTAGGGGTTAAGGTTAGGGGTTAGGGGTTAGGGTTAGGGGTTAGGGGTTAGGGTTAGGGCTTAGGGTTAGGGTTAGGGGTTAGGGGTTAGGGTTAGGGTTTAGGGGTTAGGGGTTAGGGTTTTTTGTCTGCTCCTAATTATACTTTCTGGATTGACCTCGCTGGATTGCCCCCAATCCAGCTCGGGTAGGGTAGGTACTTAGGTCATATGTAAGGGTTGATAATTCTAATAAAAGACATGTTTTTTTCTAAGGGCAGATAACTGTGTGTGTGTAATATTTTAACTAATTGTAAAAAATAAATAAAAAAAAACATAAATAAATAAACAACAACCAGGGGCGCGCGGCGGCGGGCGCAGGAGCAAGCGCGGTCGATCGGTCGCGTGGAGCGGTCGGGGTCTAACCCAGTAAAACAGTGTCTTGTAGTAATTAATTGGCTGGTCATTGCTGAGTGACCACAAGGCTGGCCAGTGACGAGTGTGGTTGGTATTACACCTCTTCACATTAAAACCTTAAAAAAGTAAAGATGGCATATAGTAACGGTTGTAAGGGGGCGTGGCTTCGTGGTATTCGTTGTTAAGGGGTTGGTGAGTGGTCATGTACCTGTATAACAGCTTCCGAACAATTTAAAGGGATGGGCGTGTGGCGAAGTGGCTAAGTAAATGCATCGGTTCCTTGCTAAGAGACAGAGGAGTTGCTAGATAAAGGCTCCAGGTCGTTGTCAAGGGGTTGGTGAGTGTACAAATAGCTAAATAACTGCTTCTGATCCTTGTTAAGAGGTGGGCGAGGGGCGGATTGGTTGGATAATTACGCCCGTTCCTTGGTAAGAGCCAAGGTGATCGAGTGGAGAAGTGGGTAAATATAGGCATGGAGGTATACCACCGACACATTCAACGCATAATTTCGACGTCGGTCGTCAGAAGACCAAGGATATTTTCATTATATGTCTATTGTAAAGGGGTCGACTGTTTGTTATAACGGGGTTACTATTATCTATAGTGGCTGAGACTTAAATACTATCAGCATACTGGTTACAGCTCTTCAAATAAAAACTTTGAAAGTGTAAAGATGGCCGATGGTTTTAGTGGGTATGACTCTGTGATATTCGTTGTTAAGGGGTGGGGTGAGTGGATGAGTAACTAGATAAACGCTTCCGAACACTATCATCGGGTTCGAATCCCAGTGGGGCGGTCTAGTGGTAGAATAATATTTGGTTACTTAGTTGTAATTTCGAGCTATGGTGCTATTAACCCGGCTATGTTTAGAAAAGGAGATGTGGTGTGCTGGCTGCGGAGTATGTTTAGGTGGTACCCCAGACACGGTGGAAGTGCTAGGTTCTAAGCTTGGAACTTTGTCGTTGGTAAAATTGCAGTCATCAACATGTGGGTCTCTAGTTGATCATGCGGGTTAGGGTTAGGGTCGCTTTGTCCGGCCTTGTCGCCGCGGCCACAAGTCCCACCGGTGATGAAAAACACAGGCATCCGACTTCACAGCTTAACTTAACATAACATAAACGGGAGAACACAATATACCCATAACCTCAACAGGTGTTGCAAAAAATCAATACGCATCTTCATAACGGCTAATCCAGGGGATTATCATCCTCGTAATGACCAAGTCAGGTTAATAATATTCTTATATCTCCGCCATTGCAAATAGTTCGCGATATTAATAAAGGTTCATATAAAGGTTGGAAGAGGATTAAGGGATTAACACCTATTGTCGGGACATCCAATAAAAATCAATAACACTACCCTCGATTTTTCTCATAATTGCCGATTGGAGATTATGGGTTAGGTGTAAGTGTCCTTATGCAGTTAAAACAGGTGGTATAAGTAGGAGATATCACAAACAGTATCAGCATGTGCCACTCTGATCTTAAATAGTCAGTAGTTCGTTATTCTTGTGACATTGAAAACGCTTGAGGCTTGAAAAGGGATAGTTTACTATGTTATTAGGAGGTGTACATAGATTGACCTGTATGTGAAGTTGATAAGGTCACCCCTGTCAGCGCATCGTAGCTGTGTTGTGAATTGTCGCCTATTACATCTGGGTGTAAAAATAATCAAACATATTTCATATCAACTCAATATGCATACCTCTATATAGCTGCACTGCGAACATTGGCTAGAGTCTACTTTAGGAAAGTATCGTGTATCTGTGTATAGGGTGTACCACTGCTTATAGAGGTGTGTAGTATTATTGGAAAGCGTCATTTACGTATAAATTATCAAAGTATGTTGCCTTACAGAGCTGGTATAGTATATATGTGTCTGCTACGTTGTATGTTTTGTCATGTTGCCTTGTAGTATTTGGAGGGAGTTTCATGTGGGTGTCTAATGATTTAAAAAAAAAAACGATGTCTCAGAATCCACGACGCCACTGGCATTAGAGGCATTTCAGCTTGTCTGCTCACTGACCTCGCTTCACAGTCATACAAAAGTACAGGTTCTATGTAGCACTTAACCACTCCTTTTATTTCTCATTACAGTTGACAACTTTATATTAGTCAGTATGGTTTGCAACTTGCAAAAGACAACCTTCATCACAGCGATTCTTGTTCTAACGCTTTAAAGCCACCGCCCAGCAGACATTTTTTCATTCCTTTTATGCTCACGGCTACTGCTTCACCGTTTCAAGCTCCATACCTCTACTCGTATGCATTAGTGTGGTAGAAGTAAACCGATAACTCACAAGATAGACGTATATTATCACAATGTATATGGACCTGTGGGAAACGGCTACATCCGGGCAAAGAGGGCGTTGTATCTGTCACATGCGTATGGATACAGCCGAGACACGTGGTTAAGAGGGATACTACAGAAAAAAAATGTTCTGTTGGCGATCGAACCAGGGGACCTAACTCGTGATGACCACCATGGACGGGAGTGATTCTGCCCCCTCGTCAACAGGGCGTCGGAGGTTTAAAAGGGTGTTCATTCTCTCGCTTTTCTATTTCCGAGTCGTCATAGGGTCACCAAGTAACAGTAAAGAACACGAAACTACTACTACCAAGGCCTCTATACACCACAATGCATTTTCGAATATAATATACACAACTATAATCAAGTCATCACAGTATTCAACTAACCCGTTCTCATAGACATAGAGGAGAGATGTGAGCACCGAGGCCAGTTGGGGGAGGTGTACCTTTTACTTAACATCTATCGGGTCATACACCGACGAGTGTTTAGCTATATTTATCACCTGTATAATATTACCCTGTGAACACAACAAGCTTCCCCGGATCAAGTCTTAGGCTGTCTCATATAACATGACATATCACGTACCCGCTGGCCTGACCAGCGAAGTTATCGCGGCTCAGAGCAGACATTTACACTTTCATTAACTCTTCTGCCTGGCCAAATGGGTCTTTGCATCTTTCCGCAGAAACCTATTTCCAATGCCAATATATGTTTTTCAATGTGTCGGCTCATTGCCACATTTCACATCCAGACAAAAGTACAGGTTCTATGTTCCACTCCAACAGTCAAATAAGAAAAAATGTTAGCCAAATTATTAAAATGTTGGCCAAATATAGAAATATATCGACCAGACGTATAAAATATAGTAAAATTTGTTAGCCAAACTTATAAAACTCGGGGTCAAAATAAGAAATATCTCAACCAAGCGTATAAGAAATAGGAAAAAGGCTAGTCAAACTAATGAAAATGTTGGCCAAATACAGAAATATCTCGACCAACTTATAAAATGTAGGAAAAATTGTTAGCCAAACTGACAAAACTGTTAGCCAAAATAAGAAACGTCTCGGCAACTTATAAAATGTAGGAAAATTGTTAGCTAAACTGACAAAACAGTTGGTCAAAATAAGAAACGGCTCGACTAACATTGTAAAAAGTAGGAAAAATTGTAACCAAATTAATTTAAAAAGGTGACCAAAATAGGAAATATCTCGACCAAACTTATGAAAAGTAGGAAAATTGTTCGTCAAATGTGACAAATATTGGGCAAGTAGGAAATCATGTTAGCCAAATAGGAAAAATATCGATCAAACTTATAGATGTCTCATCCAAACTTATAAAATGTATGAACATTTGTTAGACAAAGGTGAAAAATATTGGCCAAGTAAAGAAATATCTCATCCGAATTTATAACAAGTAAGAAAACATGCTAGTAAAATCAAGAAACATGTCGACTGAAGTTATACAATAGGCGAAACGGTGGACAAACTTATAAAGATGTATTACCCAAATTAGGAAAAAATATTGACCAAGTTTTGAAATATCTCGACCAAACTTACAAAAAGTAGGAAAATATGTCGACTAAGTAGGAACATTTGTTAGCCAAAGATGAAAAATATTGGTCAAGTAAAGAAATATCGCATCCAAACTTTTAAAATGTAGGAAACTTTATTAACCAAATGTGAAAAATATTGTCCAAGTAAAGACATGTTTCAACTAATCTTATAAATATATCGTCCAAACTTATAAACATTAGGAAAATGTGTTAACCAAATGGGAAAAATATTGGCCAAGTGGAGAAATATCTCAACCATACTTATGAAAAGAGGAAAATGTGTTAACCTAATGAGAAAAATGTGTTAACCTAATGAGAAAAATATCGCCCAAGTGAAGAAAAAAGTTACACAAAACATATAAAACTTAGGAAAATGTGTTAATCTAATGAGAAAAATATCGTCCCAATTGAAGAAAAAAGTTACACAAAACTTATAAAACTTAGGAAAATGTGTTAACCTAATGAGAAAAATATCGCCCAAGTGAAGAAAAAAGTTACACAAAACTTATAAAACTTAGGAAAATGTGTTAACCTATTGAGAAAAATATCGCCCAATTGAAGAAAAAAGTTACACAAAACTTATAAAACTTAGGAAAATGTGTTAACCTAATGAGAAAAATATCGCCCAATTGAAGAAAAAAGTTACACAAAACTTATAAAACTTAGGGAAATGTGTTAACCTAATGAGAAAAATATTGACCAAGTAAAGAAAAACGTACACCAAACTTCTGAAAAGTAAGAAAATTTGTTAACCAAAAGGGAAAAATATATGGGCTAAACTATGAAATATGATGACCGAAGTAAGAAAATGTGTTAACCAAATGGGGAAAAATATTGGCCAAAACATGAAACATCTCGACCAAACTTATAAATATCTCGTGTAAACTTATAAAAAAGTAGGAACAAATATTACTTCTGTAGTTATGTCAAACGTGTCTTGAACTTTTATCTGAACAGACATTTCACAAGACATAATCATCAACGTCAACACTTTCCCTCTTTTACATTACCGAAAACTCCAACTTATCAGTCCAGAGTATCCACTAAAGAAGCACTTATGCATACTAATCACCCAGCTCTTCACACTCTTGGTTTTTTCTTTTCTAATACAAAGTGTCTCTGTCTTTCATAGATAGCTTCACAACTTTTCTATGTTGCACCACTAACAACTCCAAACCTTCGTTGCACATGAGCTCTAATGAAACAGTCATAACAAAATTTATGGCAATGCAATCTGTGGCTCCACCTGGGATAGTTTCAATATCATCTGAGTATTCGTCAGCAAAGAGCCACTTCCCGTGGCTGACATCTTCAACTTTCTATACCACAATGTCTGCTACACTAACCTTCCATTGGTCCATCTTTCAACAATACAAAGAGTGTTCTCGAAGTCTAGCTAACATAGCATTGCTTACTTTGTCCACCTCTATCACACTTTGTCATTTCAAAGCTGCAATAGCGGCAAGTCTGCAACCAACCAACAGTGTCTGTTATGAAGTCGACCTTTCTTAAAGCCACGTCTGCCTTATTGAGCCCTTGAATACCCTCTACCACATCGTCTAACCGACTTTCAACGTTTCATACCAAATAACATTAACATTCTCTTTGATTACAGAACAGCTGATTTTCTGCTGACTAGGCAGATTTTCCAACCTCGTGGAGATAAATCATATGCCCCCTAACCTACTAGGCGCTATTCTAGACAACGAATATGGTCATCGACCAGCACCCCTATGCAGAACTTGAAAAAAACAACAACAGAGCTTGGGTTATTGAGACGAATGAGTTGCATTCCTTGGACTACCAGAGTGACATCAAACGCAACAAACACTTTCTTACTAACCCTAACCCTAAGTATACATCATCTAATCCTAACCCTAACCCTAACCCTAACTATACAACAAACTCTTTCTTAAGAGACATAGATACAAACCAGTGTTAGAAATGAAAAAGTTAAATTTATGTGATTACATTTTAATTAAAATTTAAAACTAATAAATCGCACTTTTATTGCGCGCTTCACTTAATATACGTATATAGGGTAAGTATAGGTATAGGCTAGGTATAGGACACATATCAAGCTTACATCTTGCGCAATAAAAGTGCGATTTATTAGTTTTAAATTTTAATTAAAATGTAATCACATAAATTTAACTTTTTCATTTCTAACACTGGTTTGTATCTATGTCTCTTAAGAAAGAGTTTGTTGTATAGTTAGGGTTAGGGTTAGGGTTAGGATTAGATGATGTATACTTAGGGTTAGGGTTAGTAAGAAAGTGTTTGTTGCGTTTGATGTCACTCTGGTAGTCCAAGGAATGCAACTCATTCGTCTCAATAACCCAAGCTCTGTTGTTGTTTTTTCAAGTTCTGCATAGGGGTGCTGGTCGAAGACCATATTCGTTGTCTAGAATAGCGCCTAGTAGGTTAGGGGGCATATGATTTATCTCCACGAGGTTGGAAAATCTGCCTAGTCAGCAGAAAATCAGCTGTTCTGTAATCAAAGAGAATGTTAATGTTATTTGGTATGAAACGTTGAAAGTCGGTTAGACGATGTGGTAGAGGGTATTCAAGGGCTCAATAAGGCAGACGTGGCTTTAAGAAAGGTCGACTTCATAACAGACACTGTTGGTTGGTTGCAGACTTGCCGCTATTGCAGCTTTGAAATGACAAAGTGTGATAGAGGTGGACAAAGTAAGCAATGCTATGTTAGCTAGACTTCGAGAACACTCTTTGTATTGTTGAAAGATGGACCAATGGAAGGTTAGTGTAGCAGACATTGTGGTATAGAAAGTTGAAGATGTCAGCCATGGGAAGTGGCTCTTTGCTGACGAATACTCAGATGATATTGAAACTATCCCAGGTGGAGCCACAGATTGCATTGCCATAAATTTTGTTATGACTGTTTCATTAGAGCTCATGTGCAACGAAGGTTTGGAGTTGTTAGTGGTGCTAACATAGAAAAGTTGTGAAGCTATCTATGAAAGACAGAGACACTTTGTATTAGAAAAGAAAAAACCAAGAGTGTGTAGAGCTGGGTGATTAGTATGCATAAGTGCTTCTTTAGTGGATACTCTGGACTGATAAGTTGGAGCTTTCGGTAATGTAAAAGAGGGAAAGTGTTGACGTTGATGATTATGTCTTGTGAAATGTCTGTTCAGATAAAAGTTCAAGACACGTTTGACATAACTACAGAAGCAATATTTGTTCCTACTTTTTTATAAGTTTACACGAGATATTTATAAGTTTGGTCGAGATGTTTCATGTTTTGGCCAACATTTTTCCCCATTTGGTTAACACATTTTCTTACTTCGGTCATCATATTTCATAGTTTAGCCCATATATTTTTCCCTTTTGGTTAACAAATTTTCTTACTTTTCAGAAGTTTGGTGTACGTTTTTCTTTACTTGGTCAATATTTTTCTCATTAGGTTAACACATTTCCTAAGTTTTATAAGTTTTGTGTAACTTTTTTCTTCAATTGGGCGATATTTTTCTCATTAGGTTAACACATTTTCCTAAGTTTTATAAGTTTTGTGTAACTTTTTTCTTCAATTGGGCTATATGTTTCTCAATAGGTTAACACATTTTCCTAAGTTTTATAAGTTTTGTGTAACTTTTTTCTTCACTTGGGCGATATTTTTCTCATTAGGTTAACACATTTTCCTAAGTTTTATAAGTTTTGTGTAACTTTTTTCTTCACTTGGGCGATATTTTTCTCATTAGGTTAACACATTTTCGTAAGTTTTATAAGTTTTGTGTAACTTTTTTCTTCAATTGGGCGATATTTTTCTCATTAGGATTAACACATTGTCCTCTTTTTCATAAGTATGGTTGAGATATTTCTCCACTTGGCCAATATTTTTCCCATTTGGTTAACACATTTTCCTAATGTTTATAAGTTTGGACGATATATTTATAAGATTAGTTGAAACATGTCTTTACTTGGACAATATTTTTCACATTTGGTTAATAAAGTTTCCTACATTTTAAAAGTTTGGATGCGATATTTCTTTACTTGACCAATATTTTTCATCTTTGGCTAACAAATGTTCCTACTTTAGTCGACATATTTTCCTACTTTTTGTAAGTTTGGTCGAGATATTTCAAAACTTGGTCAATATTTTTTCCTAATTTGGGTAATACATTTTCTTATAAAGGTCGACATCTTTATAAGTTTGTCCATCGTTTCGCCTATTGTATAACTTCAGTCGACATATTTCTTGATTTTACTAGCATGTTTTCTTACTTGTTATAAATTCGGATGAGATATTTCTTTACTTGGCCAATATTTTTCACCTTTGTCTAACAAATGTTCATACATTTTATAAGTTTGGATGAGACATCTATAAGTTTGATCGATATTTTTCCTATTTGGCTAACATGATTTCCTACTTGCCCAATATTTGTCACATTTGACGAACAATTTTCCTACTTTTCATAAGTTTGGTCGAGATATTTCCTATTTTGGTCACCTTTTTAAATTAATTTGGTTACCATTTTTCCTACTTTTTATAATGTTAGTCGAGACGTTTCTTATTTTGACCAACTGTTTTGTCAGTTTGGCTAACAATTTTCCTACATTTTATAAGTTGGTCGAGACGTTTCTTATTTTGGCTAACAGTTTTGTCAGTTTGGCTAACAATTTTTTCCTACATTTTATAAGTTGGTCGAGATATTTCTGTATTTGGCCAACATTTTCATTAGTTTGACTAGCCTTTTTCCTATTTCTTATACGCTTGGTTGAGATATTTCTTATTTTGACCACGAGTTTTATAAGTTTGGCTAACAAATTTTACTATATTTTATACGTCTGGTCGATATATTTCTATATTTGGCCAACATTTTAATAATTTGGCTAACATTTTTTCTTATTTGACTGTTGGAGTGGAACTTAACACCTGTACTTTTGTCTGGATGTGAAATGTGGCAATGAGCCGACACATTGAAAAACATATATTGGCATTGGAAATAGGTTTCTGCGGAAAGATGCAAAGACCCATTTGGCCAGGCAGAAGAGTTAATGAAAGTGTAAATGTCTGCTCTGAGCCGCGATAACTGCGCTGGTCAGGCCAGCGGGTACGTGATATGTCATGTTATATGAGAAGCCTAAGACTGATCCGGGGAAGCTTGTTGTGTTCACGGGTAATATTATACAGGTGATAAAAATAGCTAAACACTCGTCGGTGTATGACCCGATAGCTGTTAAGTAAAAGGTACACCTCCCCAACTGGCCTCGGTGCTCACATCTCTCCTCTATGTCTATGAGAACGGGTTAGTTGAATACAGTGATGACTTGATTATAGTTATGTATACTATATTCGAAACTGCCTTGTGGTGTATAGAGGCCTTGGTAGTAGTAGTTTCGTGTTCTTTACTGTTACTTGGTGACCCTATGACGACTCGGACATAGAAAAGCGAGAGAATGAACACCCTTTTAAACCTCCGACGCCCTGTTGACGAGGGGGCAGAATCATTCCCGTACATGGTGGTAATCACGAGTTAGGTCCCCTGGTTCAACAACCAACAGAATACCGTTTTTTTTCTGTACTATCCCTCTTAACCACGTGTCTCAGCTGTATCCATACGCATGTGACAGATACAGCACCCTCTTTGCCCGGATGTAGCCGTTTCCCACAGGTCCATATACATTGTGGTAATACATGTCTATCTTGTGAGATGTTCGGTTTACTTCTACAACACTAATACATACGAGTAGAGGTATGGAGCTTGAAACGGTGAAGCAGTAGCCGTGAGCATACAAGGAAATGACAACAATGTCTGCTGGGCGGTGGCTTTAAAGCGTTAGAACAAGAATCGCTGTGATGAAGGTTGTCTTTTGCAAGTTGCAAAACATACTGACTAATATAAAGTTGTCAACTGTAATGAGAAATAAAAGGAGTGTTTAAGTGCTACATAGAACCTGTACTTTTGTATGACTGTGAAGCGAGGTCAGTGAGCAGACAAGCTGAAATGCCTCTAATGCCAGTGGCGTTGTGGATTCTGAGACATCGTTTTTTTTTTTAAATCATTAGACACCCACATGAAACTCCCTCCAAATACTACAAGGCAACATGACAAAACATACAACGTAGCAGACGCATATATACTATACCAGCTCTGTAAGGCAACATACTTTGATAATTTATACGTAAATGACGCTTTCCAATAATACTACACACATCTATAAGCAGTGGTACACCCTATACACAGATACACGATACTTTCCTAAAGTAGACTCTAGCCATGTTAGCAGTGCAGCTATATAGAGGTATGCATATTGAGTTGATATGAAATATGTTTGATTATTTTTACACCCAGATGTAATAGGCGACAATTCACAACACAGCTACGATGCGCTGACAGGGGTGACCTTATCAACTTCACATACAGGTCAATCTATGTACACCTCCTAATAACATAGTAAACTATCCTTTTCAAGCCTCAAGCGTTTTCAATGTCACAAGAATAACGAACTACTGCTATTTAAGATCAGAGTGGCACATGCTGATACTGTTTGTGATATCTCCTACTTATACCACCTGTTTTAACTGCATAAGGACACGTACACCTAACCCATAATCTCCAATCGGCAATTATGAGAAAAATCGAGGGTAGTGTTATTGATTTTTATTGGATGTCCCGACAATAGGTGTTAATCCCTTAATCCCTCTTCCAACCTTGTATATGAACCTTTATTAATATCGCGAACTATTTGCAATGGCGGAAATATCAGAAATATCTATTAACCTGACTTGGTCATTACGAGGATGATAATCCCCTGGATTAGCCGTTATGAAGATGCGTATTCGATTTTTTGTAACACCTGTTATGGTATTGGGTATCATATTTTGATTTTAAGTTAGGTTATATTTGTAACTCGTAGGTACAATGGTGAAATCTGGTGCCTGTGTTTTTCATCACCGGTGGGGACTTATGGCCTACGGCGACAAGGCCGGCCAAAGCGACCCTAACCCTACCTATGATCAACTAGAGACCCACATGTTGATGACTGGCAATTTTACCAACGACAAAGTACCGAGATTCGAACCTAGTCACTTCCACAGTGTCTGGGGTACCACCTAAACATACTCCGCAACCAGCACACCACCTCTCCTATTCTAAACATAGCCGGGTTAATAACACCAGAGCTCGAAATCTACAACTAAGTAACCAAATATTATCAATATTTCTTCTACCACTAGACCGCCCCACTGGGATTCGAACCCGATGATAGTGTTCGGAAGCGTTTATCTAGTTAATCATCCACTCACCCCACCCCTTAACAACGAATATCACAAAGTCATACCCACTAAAACCATCGGCCATCTTTACACTTTCAAAGTTTTCATTTGAAGAGCTGTAACCGGTATGATGATAGTATTTACGTCCCATCCACTACAGATAATAGTAACCACGTTATAATAAACAGTCGACCACTTTACAATAGACATATAATGAAAATATCCTTGGTCTTCTGACTACCGACGCCGCATTATGCGTTGAATGTGTCGGTGGTAGACCTCCATGCCATATATTTACCCACTTCTCCACTCGATCACCCTGGCTCTTACCAAGGAAACGGGCGTAATTATCTAACCAATCCATCCCTCTCCCACCTCTTAACAAGGATCAGAAGGCAGTTATCTAGCTATTTCTACACTCACCAACCCCTTGACAACGACCTGGAGCCTTTATCTAGCAACTCCTCTGTCTCTTAGCAAGGAACCGACGCATTTACGTAGCCACTTCGCCAAACGCCCACCCCTTTAATATGTTCAGAAGCACTTCTCTAGCTAATACTCCCCTCATCTACCCCTTAACAACGAATAACACTAAGCCACGCCCCCTTACAACCGTTACTACAGGCCATCTTTACTGTTTTAAGGTTTTCATTTGAATAGGTGTAATCTACATGATAGTGTATAGGCCACTACGACACACTACAGCTCATATACACGCCATATTTACCTTTTTACTTATTACAATTTTCATATGACACCCGGTGCGACTCGAGGGTTCGAATCCACCTAGCCCCAGCACCCATACTCGTCACTGACCGGCGTGTGGGCACTCAGAAATGACTGGCCATGTGGTTACTACAAGACACTGTGTTACTGGGTTCAAACGGCACCCAAGCGACTGCAGACCGCGCTTGCTCCTGCGCCCGCCGCCGCGCGCCCCTGGTTGTTGTTTATTTATTTATGTTTTTTTTTATTTATTTTTTACAATTAGTTAAAATATTATACACACACACACACAGTTATCTGCCCTTAGAAAAACATGTCTTTTATTAGAATTATCAACCCTTACATATGACCTAAGTACCTACCCTACCCGAGCTGGATTGGGGGCAATCCAGCGAGGTCAATCCAGAAAGTATAATTAGGAGCAGACAAAATAACCCTAACCCCTAACCCCTAAACCCTAACCCTAACCCCTAACCCCTAACCCTAACCCTAAGCCCTAACCCTAACCCCTAACCCCTAACCCTAACCCCGAACCCCTAACCTTAACCCCTAACCCTAACCCCTAACCCCTAACCCCAATCCAGCTGGATTGGGGTCAATCCAGCACCACAATCCAGAAATGATAATCAAATACCCGCTACCCTACTACTCCCCCCCCCCTTCCCCCACCTCCCTCTCCCTTCCCATGCAACGGCTGGCTAGGTATTACACGAGATATATTGCCACTTAAATCAAACACGGATCACAGCTTTAATTCTCCTGTAACCACATTTTGCTATGGCAGTCTTCCCAGACAAAGTAAAAAGACGCCACTTAATAAAACATACCACTCAGTTAATACGGGAACAGACTTGCAGATGGGCGTGTTATGAAACGAAATGTATCTTGTTGTAACTTGTTGAAAATGTATAATGGCAGAGTTATGTCAGGGAGATAGCCGGTCTTAAAGTGCGCGCCGCAGGTTTTATATGTTGCTAATGTCATAACAGGAAGGAATCTATGTGCCAGGTTTAGTGTGACCTTGACCGTTTATAAAGTTTGCCGGGGGGGGGGGGGGGGGGGGGGGGGGGGGGGGGGGGTAGCCCTGCTGAATAGGTAAATCTGAGAAAATTTCGTGAAGCAGCGAAAATTTTCTGTCCTCGATTTTTTATTTCTGTCGACGTCTGTATCCTAGAGCTCTTTCGCTACCAAACAAAAATTGGGTCCTGACCAAACAGAAATTCATGGCAGAAAATTGGAAGTAGGGGTGTGTTACAATAATGCTTTAAAATGGTTAAAATAGTAGCAGATATATTGTATTATATATGAAATTAAAGAGGATTGCACAAGGAACATGACAGTGTTAATAATTATTTGATAGGTTACAAATATTATGACAATTATGAGAGGTTTAATAATAACAACTGAAATTAAAGAGGTAAAAATTATTTTAAAAATTGCACTTATAAGGTGTTTTCTATACTTCTCTACTGCTAATCATGTTTAATTTACTGAATAATCAAACAAACATCACTTGTCTTCAAGAATATAAACAGTATTGCTCATTAAAATTACCCAAAAGGAAGTTTTGCTGCATATTCTGAACCATGTCTTCTTCACAAAAAATAAAAAAAATAATGGCAGAAAACTGGAAGTAGGGGTGTGTCACAATAATGTTATAAAATGCAAATGTTTTACCACACAATGATGATAAAGATATGTTCCGGCCATGTAAATTTTCAGTATACTGTAACTTAAAATTCCGGAATGGGGCAGAAATGTATCAAATACACCACAGATCATTCTGTGTCGATAGAATAACCAATTGCCACCAAAGTCGGTCAATTGTGACGATGTATAGGCCCTTGGTAGCGAAAGAGTTAGGGGTTGTGAACGTATTTTCATAATTCTGACACATCAGGTTCGAAGGCGATTTGGAAGCAGGCCGCTTTGCGTTGATTTCGTAGTAGTAAGAGCTTCGGCCGGTAAGAAAGCAATGGCAATCTTCTTCCTTGTCTTCTTTTTCCGTTTACCTCCAATTGAGGACTGGATCCTCGACCAACTCACTCCATGTCGTCATGTCCGTAGCTATCCCATGCAGCCAAGGTCATGTCCTCCTTACATTATTTATCTGTCTCTTCTCCGTATGTTTTTCGA
Organism: Cepaea nemoralis; assembly: GCA_014155875.1. Taxonomy (NCBI): domain Eukaryota; kingdom Metazoa; phylum Mollusca; class Gastropoda; order Stylommatophora; family Helicidae; genus Cepaea; species Cepaea nemoralis. Next base: position 121,878 of record JACEFZ010016585.1, read on the forward strand.
TGTCCCATTATTTCTTTGGTCTTGTGGATTCCAGACGAATGCCTATATGTGGGCACGTCTACGAAATCCGAGTCAATCGACGAAAACCGAGACACATTTTTCGCGAAAAAATCGACGAAAACTGAAACCGACGAAAACCGAAGGCAACGAAAACCGAGGTTTTACTGTACATGAAACACACTATATGAAAATATAAATATAAAAGTTACGCATCTGTATCCTTGTGGTGGACTGGACACGTCTTTTATTAAATCCGCGTTTAGAATTCCAACAAAGCGACTGAACCGGAAATGGTAATGAACCGGAAATAAGTGATTCATTGAGCATGATTTGGAAAGTTAAGGTAGATGTCGTGCACGGGCATTGAATTGAATTCCCGCAGAGATCCACAATTCGCCAAGTCAGGTTTATCCTCACAACAGGACGCACAGTTGCTGAGGGCAATGAAAGGGTAGACAGACAGACCAGCATTGTCGGTTCATCAGTCGTGCAATGGATCTATCCGCAGGCAGCAACGCCCTGAGAGAGGTCTTTCGAAACGACGACTTTCAAATGAATGAATCGATATCGATAGTCAAAATTCAAGCATTGAGCTTGCAGATCTGTGTTGCCCAGGAAAGAGCAACACATCAAATATGCTAAGAGGTTTGTCAATCGATATCCTTCGGGAACGGTTAGTAACTGTTCGCTGTTGGATTTACTACGGAGGAGAGTGGAGCACTGATGGATGTGACCGGAGTAGTCATCATCATCATGTGACGTGCCGATAAGTATAAGCAGTCGTGGTAGGCTTTCTCACACGATCAACCGAGCTTTGACTCCGATTTGTGTTGTTGTGCCAATTATGTTATTTGGACAAGTCATTCAGGTATGCATCACTGCAGTCTCCTCGCTCTTTTTCCCATACATGTTGCCATTTGTCACTAAGATGTTAAGCTTCTTTCTCTCTACTTTTAATTGAATTGAAACCATGCCTTCTCGTTCAGAAATCAAAGGCGAATTACTGGAGTTTTCTATTAAATCAAGCGGGGGTAGATCGCAACGTCCCGCAAAGGCCATGCAATATGTTGTAAACGTACCCCAAGCATCTCAACTGTCTTCGGCTAATTTTTCTGATAAATTTCCGATGTGCATGTGTTTCTTGTGAACCCGCATAATTGTGTTTCTGTCCGCCCATTAAATTCTTTGTATTTTCTCTGTCCGTCCATGCTATTCTCTGTATTTTCTCTGTCAGTAAATGATATTCTTTGTATTGTCTCTGCCCGTCCATTGTATTCTTTGTATTGTATCTGTCCGTCCATGGTATTCTCTGTAGTTCTCTGTCTGCCCATGGTATTCTCTGTAGTTCTCTGTCCGTCCATGGTATTCTCTGTAGTTCTCTGTCCGTCCATGCTATTCTCTGTAGTTCTCTGTCTGTCCATGGTATTCTCTGTAGTTCTCTGTCCGTCCATGTTATTCTCTGTATTTTCTCTGTCAGTCCATGGTATTCTTTGTATTGTCTCTGTCCGTCCATGCTATTCTCTGTATTTTCTCTGTCAGTCAATGATATTCTTTGTGTTGTATCTGTCCGTCTGTGGTAGTCTCTGTATTATCACTGTCCGTCCATGGTATTCTTTGTATTGTATCTGTCCGTCCATTATATTCTCTGTATTTTCTCTGTCCGTCCATGTTTTTCTCTGTAGTTTCACTGTCCGTCACTGGTATTCGTTGTATTGTCTCCAGAAACCACATTTCCCACTGTATTTAAAAGATACTCAGCTTGTCTTTAATTGTCAATGTTTCACACTCGTGTAACAGTGTATATTCTATAGCACTCCAACACACTTTTTTCCACTGCAAGTGACGGCATTTTATTTGCCGGTATGTTTTCCATCTGGCGAAGGAGCGCAATTGGGAGGGTAAAAGCTTACCCTTTTATTTTTTTTTGCATATCCTGTACATCGCTGTCAGCACCAGCATGCTACTGATGTTGTTGATGTCTTACCAAGTTTACGTTCAGCAGTTGCTTTCTGAAAAACAGGCTCTTATACCAACTCGTTTAAACCCAGCGCAACGCGGTCTGCTGCCAAATCGGTCGCCGCTGTGTTTCGAACGCGGGTAAGCGGTCTTACGAATCGCGTCCGTAAGGCCTTTGTCACGGAGACCGGCAGCCTTACCCTAGTACGAGGAAATACAACTTACCGACTAAATGTCATGGTAGGGCAAAAAAAGGCCCTAAGCCTTGGTCGGCAATTCGTCTAGGATTAAAGCTCCGAGAAGCGGACAGTTAGAGCTTTGTTTGATGATCTGGCAGCTTCTGCAGCTTGCCTTGTTCCAAGTGTATTGGTTTACATTTCCTCTGGAGTAAACTAGGCAGTCGAGAGAGGGTTATGCAGCACGGGCAATACATGGTCTCTAAAATCAGCTCAGGCTGATCTATGGAAAGATATAACTCCATTTTACAGACTATCGTCTGTCAAGACAGCAAGGTGCCAGTTATGTTTTCCATCCTTCAAAAGGCTTCCTTTGCCTTGGCGATTCTAAATTCTCCCCAGAACCATTGTCCATATCGACTCACAAAGTACGATCCCTGTAGCTCCAGCGATGACCCCCAGAAGAACTCCGGTAAAGATTCACGCGAGGTTTGGACCATGTAGTCATATGTTCTACGAAACAATACAGAAAAGCTAACTCTGTCAATAAATGATGTTAAGAAATCAAATGAGTCGGCCGAAAAAGCGCAAATATTGCAGCTCTGCTGCAAACAAACACAATGTTATTATAAATAAATAAAATAAAATACATAAATAAAATAAAATAAAATAAAATAAAATTAAATATGAACGAAGAAGAAGAATATGTAGCTGAACTGACGTCGAAATTGCGGGTTCAACCCCCCTACACCGGTCAGTTGGAGTAACATGTTGACTTCTTATTCTTGACTTGGGGACGTAAATTACAATTACCTGTGAAGTTGAAGTAATAGGGAAAGCTAAGACACATGTACAAATGAGTGCAGTGCACTAGAAGTAAGGGCACGTGTATGTGCTGCTCTTGAGATCAAAGCCCGCGAACACAACAACAACAATAGATAGTGTCGAACGTATAAGAGGAGGAGGAAGAGGAGGGGGGGAAAAGAAGAGGAGGAAGTAGTAGAACACCACTTTCTAGTTTAGAACAAAGTTAGACTGATCACCCATAGACACAGACGAAGTCCTTAAATGACAGAGCTATTCAGCATAAATCACGTTAAAAAAACTCACTCAAATGTTTCGCTCCAGGAGTCCTAAACGAACGTCCTGAAAGAAAACAACCCAATTAAAATGAGATCAGAACACGATCTGTCCCGACAGATTCTATTAGGCATCGTTAGCAGACCTGGCTGACCTACTTTCCTGACGTAATGTATTCCCACTGCCTGACAGCCGTCTGTGAATGTTTGTGGGGGGTAGGGGGGTGTCTGTCTGATGTCTGTTAGGCAGTCTTCTTCTTCTTCTTCTTCTTCTTCTTCTTCTTCTTCTTCTTCTTCTTCTTCTTCTTCTTCTTCTTCTTCTTCTCAACTTTCAGCTTATTATTACTACTACTGCTACTTACCACCACGACTGCTGCTGCTGCTGCCAATTACCAACTATTACTGCTATAACAACAACAACAACAACAACAACAACAACAACTACTACTACTACTACTACTACTACTACTACTACTACTACTACTACTACTACTACTGCTACTACTACTACTACTACTGCTGCTACTGCTACTACTACTACTACTACTACTACTACTACTACTACTACTACTACTACTACTGCTGCTGCTGCTGCTGCTAATAATACTACTAATACCACTACTGCTGCTGCTGATGTTGCTGATACTGCTATTACTACTCCACCACTACTCCCACTACTGTATGTACCACACCTGATCTTAACACCTCATCTTCTTCTCCTGCAGCTCCTCCTCTTCCACCTCCTCCTTCCTCTTCTATCCAGTCTATAAATCACATAGAACCTTTCAGATTAACCAAAGTGAACTTAAAAACTGTGCCGTCCTGCGACCTACTGACATAAATTTCAGACTGTGAGAAAACCCAGGGGACATAATCCGTCAGCGCCCAACATCGCGGCTGAGCCTGGTAGTTGTTCAAGGCTGACAACATAGGTCGTCGTTAAGCAATAGATCCCCCAAACAAAACCCCTGTTTGGTGGTATCACTTAAGTGCTAGCCAGTACACTTGGGTCAGGTGCAAATTAAGTATGACCTGAATAGAACAGTCCTACCTTCTCATCATTATCATGAACAAGTGCCCTGCCGTCTGACATGGAAGCTCACGCTTTTCCCCATGTTGCGATCTCCAACAGTATGGATCGATTCATGTATTGACTCCCTTCCGTTTTATGACACAAGGAAGTCAAGAATTTTATCTTGCTGTTTTCCTTTATCCTTCTTACCACAAATCTGTCCAGATGTCACATGTTCCAGCTTTTGTCTTCTTATAATGTGGCCAGAAAATAATGACAGCCTCTTTCTGATGTTTGTGATAAGTTGTCTTTGCGACTAAGGCTCCCTCAAAATGTCCACCATATTACTCATTTGTCCAAAGAATTTTCAGCATTCACCCATAAAACCACATCACGAAATTCCCCAAGGGTTTTGTCCCTTATTTACTATTTGCCCCTCAGGTCAACAAGGCCGAATGAATAAGATCAATTTTTCTTAACCATCTGGTGCGCTGATGCCGATGTGGAGGATTCCAGCCACACGCAGTTCAGATGTACTTAAATGTTGGACGTCGAAGTCAAACCCAGCATGTTTTGTCTGTCTGTGATTTACTGGGTTAGTTTATGTTCAGTAGTTTGCCTTTTCATTGTGAGCGACCGACGCTCACACCATTGTATGAAAATCTACGTAAGGCGGTCTCCTGTCAAATTACTTGCAGCTGTTTTTCGAACGCGGTATACGGGATTCCGATTCGCGTTCGTGACCTCTACGCCACGACGCCGGTCTAGGTATCATTGCAAAATTTGAACATGAACTCACAAGATGGTTGTCACTTTATAGCGCAGAAGCTAGAGCTGTTGTCTACCGACCAGGTTTGTGTTTGAAGCCTCTTGGAGGCTGGGATTGTTGAACACATTGACCTGGAATTGCAGGTCATAGCAGCCTAAATAGATAGAGACAATGAGGGAGACATATAAACAGCGAGAGAGAGAGAGAGAGAGAGAGAGAGAGAGAGACAGAGAGAGACAGAGAGAGACAGAGAGAGACAGAGAGACAGATAGAGACAGAGAGACAGAGAGAGACAGAGAGACAGATAGAGACAGAGAGACAGGGAGAGACAGATAGAGACAGTGAGACAGAGAGACAGATAGAGACAATGAGGGAGACATAAACAGCGAGAGACAGAGAGACAGAGAGCGACAGAGAGACAGAGAGAGACAGATAGAGACAGTGAGACAGAGACAGAGACAGATAGAGACAGAGAGACAGAGAGAGAGACAGATAGAGACAGTGAGACAGAGAGACAGATAGAGACAGAGAGACAGAAAGAGACAGAGAGACAGATAGAGACAATGAGGGAGACATATAAACAGCGAGAGACAGAGAGACAGATAGAGACAGAGAGACAGAGAGACAGAGAGAGAGACAGAGAGAGACAGAGAGACAGAGAGACAGGGAGACAGATAGAGACAGAGAGACAGATAGAGACAGAGAGACAGATAGAGACAATGAGGGAGACATATAAACACCAAGAGACAGAGAGACAGAGAGACAGATAGAGACAGAGAGAGACAGAGAGACAGATAGAGACAGAGAGACAGATAGAGACAATGAGGGAGACATATAAACAGCGAGAGACAGAGAGACAGAGAGGCAGAGAGACATATAGAGACAGAGAGACAGATAGAGACGGAGAGACAGAGAGAGACAGAGAGACAGATAGAGACAGAGAGACAGAGAGAGATGGAGAGACAGATAGAGACAGAGAGACGGAGAGAGACAGATAGAGACAGAGAGACAGATAGAGACAGATAGAGACAGAACAGAGAGAGACAGATAGAGACAGAGAGAGAGAGACAGAGAGACAGAGACAGATAGAGACAGAGAGACAGAGAGAGACAGATAGAGACAGAGAGAGATATAGACAGAGAGACAGAGAGAAAGATAGAGACAGCGAGAGACAGAGAGACAGAGAGAGACAGATAGACAGAGACACACAGAGAGACAGAGAGACAGATAGAGACAGAAAGAGAGAGACAGAGAGACATAGAGGCAGATAGAGACAGAGAGAGACAGAGAGACAGAGAGAGACAGTGAGACAGAGAGACAGAGGGGCAGAGAGAGACAGGGAGACAGAGAGACAGATAGAGACAGAGAGACAGAGAGAGACAGATAGAGACAGAGAGACATATAGACAGATAGAGACATAGAGACAGAGAGAGACAGATAGAGACAGAGAGACAGAGAGACAGACAGAGGCAGAGAGACAGAGAGAGAGGCAGAGAGCGACAGAAAGAGACAGAGAGACAGAGAGAGACAGAGAGAGACAGAGAGAGACAGAGAGACAGAGAGACAGAGAGACAGAGAGATAGAGAGAGAGACAGATAGAGACATAGAGACAGAGAGACAGAGAAACAGAGAGACAGAGAGAGACAGAGACACACAGAGAGACAGATAAAGACAGAGACCCAGAGAGACAGAGAGACAGAGAGAGACAGAGAGACAGAGAGACAGAGAGAGACAGAGACACAGAGAGAGAGAGATAGAGACTGAGAGACAGAGAGAGACAGAGAGACAGATAAAGACAGAGAGACAGAGAGACAGAGAGAGACAGAGAGAGACAGATAGAGACAGAGAGACAGAGAGAGACAGATAGAGACAGAGAGACAGAGAGGTAGAGAGAGACAGAGAGACAGAGACACAGAGAGAGACAGAGAGACAGAGAGACTGAGAGACAGAGAGAGACGGAGACACAGAGAGAGAGACAGATAGAGACAGAGAGACATAGAGACAGACAGATAGAGACAGAGACAGACAAAGGCAGAGAGACAGAGAGAGATAGAGAGACAGAGAGAGAGACAGAGAGACAGAGAGACAGAGAGAGACAGAGAGACAGAGAGATACAGAGAGACAGAGAGAGACAGAGAGACAGAGAGAGAGACAGATAAAGACAGAGATCCAGTGATCCAGAGAGACAGAGAGAGACAGAGAGACAGAGAGACAGAGAGACAGATAAAGACAGAGATCCAGAGAGACAGAGAGACAGAGAGAGAGACAGAGAGACAGAGAGAGACAGAGAGACAGAGAGACAGAGAGAGGCAGAAACACACAGAGAGAGACATAGAGACAGAGAGACAGAGAGAGACAGAGAGACAGAGAGACAGAGAGTCAGAGAGAGACAGATAGAGACAGAGAGACAGAGAGACAGAGAGAGACAGAGAGACAGAGAGACAGAGAGATAGAGAGATACACAGAGATAGAGACACAGAGATAGACAGAGAGACTGAGAGACAGAGAGAGACGGAGACACAGAGAGAGACAGACAGAGACAGAGAGAGACAAAGAGACAGAGAGAGACAGATAGAGACAGAGAGACAGACAGAGACAGAGAGAGACAGAGAGAGACAGAGAGACAGATAGAGACAGAGAGACAGATTGAGACAGAAAGAGTCTGAGAGACAGAAAGAGACAGCGAGAGACATAGAGAGACAGAGAGAGACAGCGAGACAGAGAGAGACAGAGAGACAGATAGAGACACAGAGAGAGACAGCGAGAGACAGAGAGAGATACAGAGAGACAGAGAGAGATGGAGAGACAGAGAGAGACAGATAGACAGATAGAGACAGAGAGATACATAGAGACAGAGAGAGAAAGCGAGAGACAGAGACAGAGAGATAGACAGAGAGACAGATACAGACAGAGAGACAGATAGAGACAGAGAGAGACAGAGATAGACAGCGAGAGACAGAGAGAGAGACACAGGGAGACAGTGAGAGACAGCGAGAGACAGAGAGAGACAGACAGAGACAGAGAGAGACAGATAGAGACAGAGAAACAGCGAGAGACAGAGAGACAAAGAGAAGGAGAGACAGAGAGACAGAAAGACAGAGAGAGAGAAACAGTGAGACAGAGAGACAGAGAGGCAGAGAGACAGCGAGAGATATGAAATCTTTCTCCCCTTTTACCAATTTATTTCATGAAATCTTTACCCCCTTTTACCGCATTATTTCCTGAAATCTGTATCCCCCCTTTAACTTATAACCCCATTATATTACTCTATTTTAACCCATTCTAAGCAGTCATGACGTTAAATTACTTTAACGCAAGTTTTTTTTGTTTTGTTCGCTGACTTTGATCTCGAGCGTAGTCTAATGTGGACTTGTGCGTGTGTGCGTGTGTGCGTGTGTGTGTGTGTGTGTGTGTGTGTGTGTGTGTGTGTGTGTGCGTGTGTGCGTGTGTGCGTGTGTGCGTGCTTATTTTCCCTGTTACCATTGTCCCTCGCCATCAGGCAAACCCACTCCGACTTCAGAGATACTCGCAATTTACCCCCAATTCAAGGACGAGAAGTCAACATTTTAGCCCAACTACCTGTTTAAGGATTGAACCCGTTACCTCGCCGTAACCTTACCGGAATTTTAAGAGCGAGCGCTTTTACCTATTCGGCCACGCTGACACCCACTGAGCAGATAGCGATAACCTTTTTGGGCCAGACACTTTCACATAAAATCTGCCTCGAAAGTAAAGAGTTAACATTCTCGATCTCAGTAATTCCCCCAAGCGTGTATCTTGGCGCCTTTGATAAAATGTCCCAAATGTCTAGCAGTGTGATTGCTGCACAGCCCAGCAATTCATGGGTTTCTCTGTGGCTTTAAGTTTCCCGGGCGCTGCCACCATGCGCTTGTCACGGCATAAAATATATGTGCTGCGAAATCAGCACAAGATTTAAATTATTATGTCTTTTTGTGTGTCTAGTTTCTTCGCGAACGTGAGAATATCAATTCCCGAAGCTCCACAGAAGCTCTTAGCAAAGCTTCTCAAAGGTGTGGCTGTAGTCGGACAGGACTAATACTATTAACACAGCTCTATGTTTAATGTTCAAGTGAAGAATTATCTAGCAGCTGTGGTGGTATAATTGAGTTGAGCTAAGAACCGAAATTACTGCACTCAGCGCATTCCCATATGCTCTACGTCCCCTCGTTCAACAGCTAGCGAAGAGTCATACTACTAATCGTTCCCACAGATATCTGATTGAAAGTTCTCCTGGTCTTCCCTCTCAGGATTAAGATTCTTCCAGAACCCCTGCCTATCCCAGGCAATATTATGCTTTCCACATACGGGTTCTAACTCTGTTTACCCGCCTTCTCCACCTGGTCCAATAGGCGTACAACCACTCTTCCTTTGTCCATAGGTAATCTACCACCAAGAGGTGTATTACCTGCCAGCTTAACAGCCTGATCATTCTCTCCCCCCCCCCCCCCCCCCCACTTCTTCATGGACAGGTTAAAAAATACATACAATTCTCAAAATCTGTGACACCCTGAAGCGAGTATAGCGGTGATGTGGTTTCATTTAGGAATGATGAAACCGCCGTGAACAGATAGATAGACTACTGAAGATATCTTCAAAGAAGTTAACTCACAAAGAGAACTGATTACTCGCATCAGAAGAAGAAGCCTACATTCTTCGGGCATGTCACGAGAAGAGGGAAGCTGGAGTATGTCGACACAACGGGAAAATTGGAGGGTGCGAGAGCTGGAAGGAGACCAATAGGGAAGATGCTAGGCAATTTGACATCATGGCACGGGGGAATGTCGGTATAAGAATTTATTCGCAGCACAAGACACAGAAGGCTCTAGGCTGACATGACAACCAACGCTACACGGCATGGGCTATAAGATGGAGAGAGGGAAAAGAGAGACAAAAGAAGGAGGAGGAACAATGTCTCCTAAAAGGGAGCCGTGGTATGTACTCCGTAGCCTTGTGCTCGAATCCCTGTCTTATTTCTTCCATCTGCCTAAAATTATTACCAGAAAGTTTTCTGGGGTGCGAAGGCAACTAATATCACCTACGGGAGACCATTTGCTTTGCATGGCAAACGCCAACCTTTCACATTTGCGTGCGGAAGCCGGACAAACCGACCTGTGAGGTGTCTAGCACTGTCCTTAAAAGTGGAACAAAGGAGCAGAAGAACGAATGAACAAACGAACAAACATTATTTTCAAAGGGTGACAAATTGTATACAGAGGCCCGTCTTACATTCGGCCCTTCCAATCACCCATCTTTCATACATCAATTATCTGTTGTGCATGTTACATTCTCATAGAAAAGAACATTGTCAAATTAATGATGTGAATATAAACAAGGCATATTACCATGTTATGAGACAGGCAGGCAGGCACATTTATACATTCACTCAATAACTCATAAAAATACACTCCCTCGCATGCACAAATACACACTCCCAATCAAATACACACTAACAAACATTTGCGCGTACAAACTTTGAATAAGAAGCAAAGAAGAAGAAGAAGTAGGAGACGAAGAAGAAGAAGAATTCCTGGACAGTCGCACAGATGACCTCCAGCCTCCTCCCTTACTCTCAGGCTACAACAGCAGCAACACAGACAGTTCCCGTGGCAACAATGTTTCTACGTTGATGTAGTTGTTACTAGCATTTATCTTCTTAATGGTGCAGGAGTGGGGACGGGTGAAGATCATAAGTTTGCAAATTATTTTTATGAACCTGTCATATTTCTGGCTGCGCAGTGAGTTGTGTGTAGTGCATTCATACCAGCAACGCAGATAGGAAATAGTTGTTGGTTGCGGGGAATTGCCGCTACTACACAGGAACGGCCTTAAGTAGGAAATGTGACACATAATCAGCTGATAACCTGAGAGAGGTCAGCCTGGGGAGTAGCGGGATTTCCCAGACTTTTACTGAGCCGGGTTGGCGAAACTGGTTTAATATGTCGACACAGTTCGCTGCGTAGGGTTTAGGGGAGGGAGGGAGGGAGAGGAGAGAGAGAGAGAGAGAGAGAGAGAGAGAGAGAGAGAATCTAGATAGAGACATGGAGGGAGACAGAGAAACAGCGAGAGAGAGAGAAAGAAAGAGAGGATCTAGATATATAGAGAAAGGGAGGGAGACAGAGAGAAACGGTGAGAAACAGAGAAATAGAGAGTGAGGGGGCAGAGAGAGACAGAGAGATGATCTATATAGATAGAGATATGGACAGAGACAGAGAAACAGCAAGAGACAAATAAGGGAGGTAAGAGAGAGGGAGGATCTAGATAGATAGAGACATGGAAGGAGAACGAGAAACAACGAGAGACAGAGGGACAGAGAGAAAGAAAGAAAGAGAGAGAGAGAGAGAGAGAGAGAGAGAGAGAGAATCTAGATAGATATAGACAGGGAGGAACACCGAGAGAAAACGAGAGAGAGAGAGAGAGAGAGAGAGAGAGAGAGAGAGAGAGAGAGAGGCAGACAGAGAGAGAATCTACATGAGAAACATACACGGAGAGAAACAGAGAGTAGATCTAGCCGCATTGAGAGATATATGAAGAGAGATAGAGATATATAGGAAGAAAGGTAGATGAAGCGAGAACAAGATATATAGAGAGATAGATGAAGAGAGATAGAGATATATAGGAACAAAGGTAAATGAAGCGAGAACAAGATATATAGAGAGTTAGATGAAGAGAGATAGAGATATATAGGAACAAAGGTAGATGAAGCGAGAACAAGATATATAGAGAGTTAGATGAAGAGAGATAGAGATATATAGGAACAAAGGTAGATGAAGCGAGAACAAGATATATAGAGAGTTAGATGAAGAGAGATAGAGATATATAGGAACAAAGGTAAATGAAGCGAGAACAAGATATATAGAGAGTTAGATGAAGAGAGATAGAGATATATAGGAACAAAGGTAGATGAAGCGAGAACAAGATATATAGAGAGTTAGATGAAGGGAGGAAGAGATACAGACAGACTGAACTAACGAACAAACAAACTTTAAGCATGGTTAAGCATTTGGCACGCAAGCCCGTTTAACATTATGCCCGTATTATCTCTCTTTGATACTTTATTTCATTCCTGCATTACTTGCAAGGCTAACAGAGAACAACAACGATATCAACATTTGCGCCATAAAGGCTTGGGAAATGTGCAAAACTCATTACTAAATGACTCATTATTATTCATCATTGATGTGGCAGTTGTTATTAACTATGGGAGGCATACTGTACTACCAATAGGAGACTGAGGTTATATTACTATTATTATTATTATTATTATTATTATCATTAGCATTATCATAATTAAGTGGAAAGGTAGTCTGTACTGATTTTGTGATTATATGTATAGTGATTTGTGATGTCATTGGTATCTCTTTGACAGATAGACACACAGACAGACAGATCAACTTTGTTCGATGTCACTAAGATGGGTAGGTTCAAACTATACTTTAATATACCTCACACACACACACACACACACACACACACACACATTTATATATATATATATATAAACAGAACACGAGGTAGAGATAAAGAACACGAGGGAGGCAGAGAAGTAAACACCTGAATGGTTTGGTTACATGGCATGGTCGAGACAAGACAGCTGATCCACGACTCTGGTGATCGCGTGAGATGGCGAGACATGACGCTTATCGGCGTGGCACATGATGATGAGGATGCTTTATATATGAGAATTCACAATGCGATATCCTGATGGCGAGGGACACTGGTAATAGGGAAAGCTAATTCCAATGGACTAGAAATAGTAGCACGCCTGTGAGCAGAACAGGCTGGGAAAGAAAATGCCGTGAGAAATGGAACCAGCCACTCCTAATGAATATTCTCTGCGCAGAATTTGTATACGCATAAAACCTCCCTTTCGGCGTCTATGAGCAAGGGTTAGTGAACGCAGTTTCATAAAACATAGTATGCCGGGTTCGACATCAGTTGCAAGTGATTTGGAAGCTGATCAATTTGTGTTGATATTCACGATTATATGAGTGTTGGCTGTTCAAAAAGCAATCTCATATTACTGCACAATTGTCGTGTTTTTCGTCCTCATCCCAGAAGGCATGATATCCGATCTTATTACCCAAGAGATCAAGATGCCGTTATACTATCATTAAGCACAAGTGGCTCTCGGAAAAATTCCCACCTCTTTCTTGGGATCGACTCGATACCTTCTGTAATCTCTCAACCTTGGCTATCTCGAGAATTTTAAGTAACGTCCTCACCACGAACTGTACTTGAACGCATGACCACAAGGCAGGTAGGCAAGCGAGAGACAGATTCTGTCAGACATGACAGCAGTAGCAGCGGTAGTAGTAGCAGTATTTGTAGTGGTAGAAGTATTTGTAGTAGTAGTAGTATTTGTAGTGGTAGAAATGGTAGTAGAATTAGTAGTTGTAGAGGAAGAAGCATTAGTAGTAGTATTTGTAGTTGTAGTAGTAGTAGTAGTAGTAGTAGTAGTAGTAGTAGTAGTAGTAGCAGTAGCAGCAGCAGCAGCAGCAGCAGCAGCAGCAGTAGTAGTAGTAGTAGTAGTAGTAGTAGTAGTAGTAGTAGTAGTAGTAGTAGTAGTAGTAGTAGTAGTAGTAGTAGTAGTAGTATTGCAACAGTTGCCACAACCACCTGAATAAATCATCACGCCGTGACTATAATCTACTGTGCCATGAATCATGTGTCCGGCCGAACAAGAATGTCCCGTCAAGGTAATCATACCCATCACCAATTACCTACGGAGTAGATCTAGGACATTCCTTTCCCATGTTTCAGATCAGCGGTTATCAAACGGTGTGGCTGACAGGATATGGCGTCTGCGTCTGACTCAAAGTTTCCTGGTTTGAATCCCAGCGTTGAGTTAGCAATATTTCTAATCAAATCTGATCATATCTCGTCCCGGCTGTGTTATTTTTTTTAAAGTTGTATATCCTTTACAGGACGTTGCAGTCAACACCAGCATTTTACTGCCGTTGTTGACGTCTTGGCAAATTTTACGTTCAGTAGTTTTCCATTGCTTTCTGAACGACCGGCTCCCATACCAACCCGTTAAAATTAGCGCGACACGGTCTGCTGCCAAATCAGTCACCGCTGTGCTTCGAACGCGGGTAAGCGGCATTACGTCCGCAACGGAGACCGGCAGCTGTATTCTTCTTCTTCTTCTTCTTCTTCTTCTTCTTCTTCTTCTTCTTCTTCTTCTTCTTCTTCTTCTTCTTCTTCTTCTTCTTCTTCTTCTTCTTCTTCTTCTTCTTCTGCTTCTTCTTCTTCTGCTGCTGCTGCTGCTGCTGCTACTGCTACTGTTGCTGCTGATGATTCTGTTGCTACTGCTGCTTCTAATGCTGCTGCTGCTACTGCTGCTGTTGCTCCTACTACTACTACTACTACTACTACTACTACTACTACTACTACTACTACTGCTGCTGCTGCTGCTGCTGCTGCTGCTACTGCTGCTGTTGCTCCTACTACTACTAATACTACTACTACTACTACTACTACTACTACTACTACTACTACTACTACTACTGCTGCTGCTGCTGCTGCTGCTACTGCTGCTGTTGCTCCTACTACTACTACTACTACTACTACTACTACTGCTGCTGCTCCTACTATTACTACTACTACTACTACTACTACTACTACTACTGCTGCTGCTGCTGCTGCTGCTGCTGCTGCTGCTGCTGCTGCTGCTGCTACTACTACTACTACTACTACTACTTTCTGTATTAAAAATACCTTCACATCCACTTACAAGAAGATACTGGCGGTCTGTTTGTAAAGGTATCTCAAACCAACAAACAATCTAGATCCATACCTGCACATTTCCCCATCATATATGTGCCCAAAAAGAAAACAGCATTGGGTACCACTGCCTTACATAATCTTCTTTACAACGACGATACTGAACTGAGCACAGTATCCGGCCCAAGTATCTTAGCCATTAGTTCTGGTCTTGCTGCAGTCACGATAATTCAAGATGTTATGGTTTGGCTTTTGTAAATATGATAATTTAGTCTTTAAACCAGGTTGTGGATCGGTTCCAATCTTTTGATGATGTTCTTTTCTGGGATCGACCTTAACCCTATTCTCAAGTATTGACAGGGCTGGACAATTTCTTCCCTGTGTTGCGGTCCAGGATATCGGAACAGGCATGACCTGTACTTAATGATTCATGATCTTTTCAGGACGTTGCTATCAACTTCAACCCTAGGTTGACTTAACTCTTTCGCTACCAAGGGATCATCTGGTGCCACATTGGTTTCCCTATGATGGCATTTGGTCCTTTTAGTGCCACAAAATGATCAGTGGTTTATTTGATTCATTTCTGCTCCATTTCGGAATTTTAAGTTACAGTAAACTGAAAGGTCACACAGCAGAAATATAGCTACGTCATGATTGAGTCGTCAAACATTAGTTAACATTGGATTTTTGTGTATTTTCAGTTTTAAAGTTGTTTATTTTGGTTTTTCACAATGGAAACGCCCACCAGTTTGCGTCCACGTAGTATGACTTGAGATCAAGCTAGATTATTGTTTATAACTGTTTTAAACAATAGTGATTCCGATATCAGTGAATATTTAGAAAGAATTTTTAGTTGTGTCTAAAGTTTTAGCACGTGGTGATAAAGAAAAACCAGTGAATGTTCGTCAACAGCTGAGTGTCTGACAACGAAGCACGAATGGCTGAAGTTTACGTCTGTCATTATTGCTATGGGACTTGATCCAAGACCATGTATCAAAGACTACTGGTGTACAAGTGCACATTTATATACTCCTTGGTATGCCACTGCCACTACGTTTCCCAGTAATCAATTAGAATATATTTATCACACCATGTTTCACGTATGTGAACCTGAGGCAACCAAAAAAAAAAAAAAAAAAATGATCCTCTTGTTGACATGATTCTGAAGAATATCCAGGAAGCATTTTACCCATTTGAAAATGTGTCCATTGATGAAATGATTATTTGGTGGAAGGGCTAAAAAAAGCTTAAAAAAAACATGCATTGTTGTCTCTACCAAGTCTGTAGTTAGAACTGTTGAGAGCGGATTGCGAAAACCGCAAAGCAAGCCGAAGATGGTCTCCATGAATATAACATGGCGATGAATGGCTGCGACAGAATGGACCAAATGGTTGGATATTATAATATCCATGATAGGAAAACCATTAAGTGGTGGAAGAAGATCTACTACTAGATCTTTGAAATTGTACAGATCAATGCTCACATCCTACATTCCATATGGCAAACAGAGAAAGGAGGAAAAAATTGTCATAGAAGGATTTCAAGTAAAGGAAAGTGCTCATCGCGAAGCAGCTCAGAGTATTCCTGAAAGTTTGACACTCTGCCTGCCGAAGAATTTCAGTCTGTTGCAGGAAATTATGTCGAAAGAGTTACATGAGCCAAGCATTTAATAGAATTTGTCGGTGTCAATAGAGACTGTGTTTTTTGCAGCACTCGAACTAAACGACACATATCATCTTTTGTTTGCTCCGGCTGCACTAATAGACCAGACTTGTGCGCCAAAGTTTGCTTTGCAGCCTATCACAAATAGACTGCCACATATAGTAAATAAAAACAAACAGACATGACAATTAAATGTAAATCTGCCAAGTGTTTTCCTAATTTTTGTCTGAAAAAAGAAAAATACATGATTCAGAATCTGCGGCAAAACTTCTTTTCAGATGATTGATTGGGAGCAATTGTATTTATAGTTTAGAAAAGTGTTGTTTGTTCAGTAAATTCAACAGGATTAGCAGTGATCAGGATATTGGATAACAACGCCCCCTTGGTAAGTGCAATGTTTACATTATTTTTACCTCCTTTTGTCCAATTATTTTACAAATTATATTATTATTTTTATTTTATTTACAACCTAAAGCAGAAATTCTCCTACCAACATATTCCTTGTGCAATCCCCTTTATTTTGATATATAATACAACATTTCTGCTACAATTTTAACCATTTTCATAACATTATTGTGACATACACCAACTTCCAGATTTCGGCCATTAGTTTTTTTCATTTTTGTGAAAAAGACATGGTTCAGAATATGCACCAAAACTTCCTTTTGGGTGATTTAAATGAGCAATACTGTTTATATTCTTGAAGACAAGTGGTGTTTGTTTGATTATTCAGTAAATTAAACATGATTAGCAGTATAGGAGTGTAGAAAACACATTATAAGTGCAATGTTTACATTATTTTTACCTACTTTTGTCCAATTATTTTACAAATTATATTATTATTTTTATTATATTTACAACCTAAAGCAGAAATTCTCCTACCAACATATTCCTTGTGCAATCCTCCTTTTTTTAAATATATAATACAACATTTCTGCTACAATTTTAACCATTTTCATAACATTATTGTGACAGACCCCACCTTCAAGATTTCAGCCATTATTTTTTGTCATTTTTGTGAAAAATACATGGTTCAGAATATGCACCAAAACTTCTTTTTGGGTTATTTTAATGAGCAATACTGTTTATATTCTTGAAGACAAGTGGTGTTTGTTTGATTATTCAGTAAATTAAACATAATTAGCAGTATAGGAGTGTAGAAAACACCTTATAAGTGCAGTTTTTAAAATAATTTTTACCTCTTTAATTTCAGTTATTATTAAACCTCTCATTATTGTCATAATATTTGTAACCTATCAATTAATTATTACCACTGTCATGTTCCTTGTGCAATCCTCTTTAATTTGATATGTAATACAATAGATCTGCTACCATTTTAACTATTTTAAAAGCATTATTGTAATACACCCCTAGTTCCAATTTTCTGCCATAAATTTATGTTTGGTCACAGCCCAGTTTTTGTTTGTGTAGTGAAAGAGTTAATGGACAATGCTATATGTTCATGTAGTGAGTAAGGTCCCTTAGAAAATATTGTGACGACTGGAATGAACATCAGAGGAAGAGGGAGAGGCAGAGTCTTTTCTCTCTCCCCCTCTCCCTCTCCATCACACGCTCATTAAGTGCATTTTCATGGTCGAGTATAGATGTAGGTATTCTCTTGCTTGTTTGCGTTCGCTGGCTGTGAACTCCAGCGCGAAGTCCTGTATGTAGGATGAAGACATCCTGTTGTCCAACATCGGTGTGATGTCATACAGGATCTGAGGTTTGCGTTAGTATCCGTTGTCCCATGTCTGGCTTATTGGTGTGCAGACTGGTGGTTCCTCGCCGTGCAGGCAGATACTCTCCGACTTCGGAAGAATCAGCGATCCTACTACGTTAGCCAAGTCCCCGAAGGGACCTGTTGCCCAGGACGCACGACTAGGACGTGTTAGTAGGTCTTGGCCAGTATAAAACCTGGCGCTGATGCCTTGGAAACACCTCTGCACCCCAGGTATTCTCTCTCTGCCCCTCGCTCTCTCTTCTCTCTCTGTATAAAACTGTCTGTCTCTATATATCTCTCTTCTGTCTCACCCGATCTCGCTTTTTGTCTCTCGCTGACTCTCTCTCTCTCTCTCTCTCTCTCTCTCTCTCTCTCTCTCTGTATGGCTTTCTTTGTCTCGCTCAATCTGTCTTTCAATCTCTCTCTCTCTCTCTCTCTCTCTCTCTCTCTCTTTGCCTGTCTGTCTCTCTATGCCTGTCTCTGTCTGTCTATTTGTCTGTCTGTCTGTCTTACTAACTTCCTCTTTATAAAAACTCACAGTCTATAACTCACCTCAGTGCACACAACCACTCATGTTAGCCACTCCTACACTTAAACGTCCTTCTCTGGTCTCTAGTGATTGCTCGATGTTCCAAGCTGTATGTAATAATCATCAGCACGACCTGGCCCGGAAGTCTAAAGGAACTAAACTCGGCACGGAACTTAGAATAGTTAACTCCAATTTTAAATCAATACTGTTGTATGGATCAGAAACATCAAAACATACAAAAACTATCAATAGTAAACTACAAACATTCACTAACTAATGTCAGAGCTGATGGAAGGATTAAATGTTCAGACGGAGCCATTAATGTGAAGCTGATGGAGAGAACTAGATATGTACAAGTGAACTAAGAATTGAGGAAACGACGCTGGATCTGGATAGGGCACACTCTGAGTAAATCTGGGTATAATGTAACTAGAAAGTCTTTTCTCTGGAACCCATAAGACAAACGAAATAGCGCGAGATATAGAAGCTCACGAAGAAGAGAATCACAGAGATGGATATAATTGGAAGGACATTGCCATGTAGTGTCGGAGGCATGAGTCAATGATTTAGAATCGGATATAAAAATTGTGGTAGACAAATAAAGAGAGTCACCAAGAGGCGCATGAATACAGATGTTACTATATGACGTCACACGGATTACGGTTACCAGTACAGAGCTAAAGTTGACACAAGTCAAAGCCACCCACAATCATATAAGAAGAAGACCATGGCAGACATGGAGGGCGCTGCAAGAGATAATAACAGATAGGACTGCTTGTGGTGGTTTGGTTGAGGGCCTATGTCCCAATGGTATAGACAAATACCAGCGAACTAAGGGGTGAAGAAAAGATGCTAGAGCTGGGAAGAACATGCATAAGAAATCATGGGAATAATATAACTAGAAAGACCTTCGTTTGGAATCCACAACGCAAAAGAAATCAGGGAAGACAAAAAAGTACACAGAGAAGAGAAGAAGAGGCAGATTATGAATAATGTGGGGAGGACATGGACGCAGCTGCGTGGGATGGCTAAGGATAGGAGGGATTGGAGTGAGCTGGTTGAAGGACGTCATTTTGTCCTATAGGGGGATAAGCCACGAAAGAAGGAAGGATCTGCCAAACCACTGGAACCACTAATTGGTCGTCTAGGCAGCATGCCCCAGAGAGCAGCAGTAGAGACACTTAGGACCAAATTCTGACCATCAAGAGAGCAGATGCTCCTGTTTTGATTAAACTGGTGGTACATAGATGCTGGAACTAGTATATTATATGCAGCAAGACGAAAGAGACAAATAGCTTTCTTTGGTCATGTGATGAGAAGAGAGGCATTGGAGAACATCGTGACGACTGGAAAGACGCTGGGTGCTGTTGAATAGGCACTGTTGCTGCACGACAACGCCCGCCCTCATACGGCTGCGCAAACAGTGGATACACTATGTTTTCTGAAATGTGAAGTCTTGAAACATCCAGCAGACTTTACGCCATAGCAGATTCAATTATGTGTACCCTTAAAATAACAATTGCATAGTCGGAATTTTGCAGATGACAGCTAACGAAGTCACGAACAATAGATTGCACGATTTATTGCCTGGAATATTTAGCTGCATCTCATCAGGTGCATACTGAAAATTCACACAACATAAAGTAAAGTAACTAGATAAATCCTTCAAGCTGAAATATACACATATTCGCACAACTGATTGATTGGGACAATGCGTTTCGCATGTTGTTTAACACACAAAATAGTCTCTTGTTAATGATCGCAGAAGCCACCATGATTAATCTTTTAGTTGCATGTCCTACACAGGACGTAGCAGTCAACCCAAGCATTTTGGCTGTTCCTGATTTCTGGATTAATCTACACTGGCCAATTTTGTGCAAGCAGAAAGACATGATAGTCAGTTTAAAATTACCGTGGTAGACAATTGAAATTACCGTGCGAATATGTGTATATTCCAGCTTGAAGGATTTATCTAGTTACTTTACTTTATGTCCCGCTCCGTAGTTCGTAATGCCGCATACACGCGTACGAAACACAGCTGTGGGCGATTTGGCAGCAGACAGCTATACGTTGGTTTATTCATGAAATGGTATGTGTGCTGGTCGTTCAGAAAGCAACGGAATACTACTGAACGTAAACTTGCCCAGAAATCATGAACAGCCACACACACACAAAAAAATGCTGATGTTGACTGCTACGTCATATAAAGGATATGCAACTAACTTTTTGTTTTAAACGTTACGTTGTGTGATTTATGCAGTATGTACCTGACGAGATGCAGCGAAATATGCCAGGCAATAAATCGTGCAATCTATTGTTCGTATCTTCGTTATTCAGATGACAATTAAGTAATGGAGACGTGGAAACGATTCAAGGCCACGAGCAAAAGGCCTTTATTAGAAGGCATCAACACGCCAGTGGACGGGGGAAGGGGGGAGGAACATGTGTTGCCAGGCAGATGGGGTGGGTGAGGGGGGGGGGGGCTGTGTTGAGAAATAACACAAACAACATTTCTGGTTCCCACTATTGTAAAAAAAAAATTATTCGTAAAATGCCTGTTATTTCATTAATTCTACTCGTATATGTGTGTATGTGTACGTGTTTATACACACACACACACACACAAGTGCGAGCGTGTGTGTGTGTGTGTGTGTGTGTGTGTGTTTATATGTGTGTGTGTTACTAGCTCACTTTATGGGTTCAAAGGAACCGCTGCAGTGAACCTGCGATTTCATGAGACAGGCACAGGGCTGCTAATGTAGATAACTCAGCGCCACTGGCATCAACAACAGCAACACAAACAACAACAACAACAACCACAACCACAACAACAACAACAACAACCTCATGATATCAGTGTCGACTACTGGCACCCATAGAAGGACGTAGGTTGGCAGATTATGCTGCAGTCTGCCGTTCCAGTAGTTAGTAATACGTGCTTATTCTGTGTTTGTTGTTACATTCGGTCAAAGATATGACTTCTCTTGATGTCTCTGAATTATTATTGTTATTATTAGTATTGTTGTTATTATTAATATTACTTGTTGCTAGCTTGCTTGCTTGTGTTCCTTGGCTTGAGCTCCAACACGAAGTCCTGTATGTCGGATGAAGACATCCTGTTGTCCAACATCAGTGTGATGTCATACAGGACTTGAGGTTTGCGTGAGTATCCGTTGTCCCATGTTTGGCTTATTGGTGT
Source organism: Cepaea nemoralis (assembly GCA_014155875.1). Classification (NCBI taxonomy): domain Eukaryota; kingdom Metazoa; phylum Mollusca; class Gastropoda; order Stylommatophora; family Helicidae; genus Cepaea; species Cepaea nemoralis. The sequence goes on from JACEFZ010016585.1 coordinate 143,724, forward strand.
GCAGACTGGTCGTACCTCGCCGTACAGGCAGACACTCTCCGACTTCGGAGGAAATATTACTTGTAATGTCATCCTTCTTCTCCCCCTTCTCCTCCTCCTCCTCTTCCGACTTCTTCTTCTTCTTCTTCTTCTTCTTCTTCTTCTTCTTCTTCTTCTTCTTCTTCTTCTTCTTCTTCTTCTTCTTCTTCTTCTTCTTCTTCTTCTTTCTCCTCCTTCTTCCTCACGTTTTTTCCCCTTCTTCCTTCCTTCATCTCATCCTTCCTCCTCCTCCTTTTATCTTCTCATCCTTCAACCTCTTCCTTCTTCCTCCACCACATTCTTCCTCCTCCTCCCTCCTCCTCCTTTTACATCCTCATCCTTCTTCCACCCCTACTCCTTCCCCTCTCTTTTTCCACTTTCTTCATGTTTCTGTCACTCCAGGCCCATGGTCTAGAGAAGACTTGACAGCATGACACTCTAATGCCCTCTGGCGTCTGATATGTTGATTAACCTGGTTTTGCTTACATCGTTATTCCCTCTCCCCCAGCTATTTAAGCCGCCTACATACATCGTTGACCGTTTTCCTAAGCCTCTCTTCCCCAACTGGACTAAATAACTTCAAATACAACACCTGCGCTTGTCTACACCTGTCCCATCCAATCATTACTTAACCCACTCAATCAATCACAGTCACTATCTGCAAAGGCCAGTAAAAATATTAAACCTTGGCAGTTAAACGAAACAATCCAGATATCTCGTCACGCTCCAACACTAAATATAATTCAAAAGCATCTATCATGACATCACAGCAAATTAAAATAAGTTATTTCCGCCTATACTTAAACCTTAATAAGAAGTGTTGAGGTTACCTCGTGCAACAGCACGTGGAGCTATGTCGATTAAACGAAGTCCTTTGTAGAAATCAAGTATGTTGTTTACAAACTGTTGTGTGTACTATATATAGAAAGTCGGCCCAACCAAATATCTCCGAGCGATACGCCCCTGCAAGCATCCCCGTGTCTGCACTACGCGACCGATCCAAGGTTCATTAGATGAAGCTACTTGTGTCTGGCCGACAAGGTACTTCACATCTGGAGCGGAGGTCCAGTAGTCTCTCTCTCTCTCTCTCTCTCTCTCTCTCTCTCTCTCTCTCTCTCTCTCTCTCTCTCTCTCTCTCTCTCTCTCTCTCTCTCTCCCTTCCTCTCTCTCTCTATATATATATGTGTGTGTGTGTGTGTGTATGTGTGTGTGACACGGTGTGTTGATTATCATCGTCGCATGGGTCTCTCTTTCTTTCTTTCTTTCTTTCTTTCTTTCTTTCTTTCTTTCTTTCTTTCTTTCTTTGTGTATGTCTGTCTCTATGTCTTTCTTTCGCTTCATCGTATTTCTCTATTTCGCTCTTTTTATTTTCTTTCGTGCTTTCTTCCTTTCCTGTTGTAAACTCCTGTCACCATATCTTTCATCCACTTTAATTTGTTCTTTCAGCTGTTATCCCCCCCCCCCCCCTTTCCTATCCTCTCTTTCTCCCGCTCTGCGGCGAAGGGTTATGAATGCAATTCGTATTAACGCATAATGCGTTTCAAACACAGCGGCCGCGATGTGGAAGCAGACAGCCTTGCGTTGGTTTCCATACAATGGTTTGAGTGCATGTTGTTTAGAAAGAAATGGTTAACTACTGAACGTAAACTTGCCCAGGAATCATAAACAGTCAAGACATGGGCAGCCGGTATTTACGAAAACATAAAAACTTCGACCTCGTTCAACCTGCTTTTACAGCGCCGGTTATAATTGAGGCCCGTCACTGGCAGACTGTCAATATAGTACCTTGCGGTGTATGGCGGGGGGGGGGGGGGGGGGGGGGGGATCTTGAGCCTGAGGAATTAAGGCAGCCTGGCTAGTGAAGTCGCCGCGAACTGTGCAGGTTGTGATTTTCTTTTTGCCTCCGACAGAAAAGAAATCCCACACCTTACCGAGGATTCGAACCCGGATCTCCTGAAGGAGAATCCGACGTTGCAGCCACTCGGCCAGCCGCTCCTCATTGAGGTCCGTGTTTGTGTGGATTTTTCAATATCTTTCCTTTCTTTATGCGGGCTCCGTGGCGAAGTGGTTACGGGCGCAGTTGTTCGTAATATCGCATACTCGCGTTCGAAACACAGTTGCGGGCGATTTGGTAGCAGACCGCATTGCGTTGATTTTTTACGAAACGGTATAGGTGCCGGTCGTTCAGAACGTAAACTTGTCAAGTGATTATAACAGCAAAAAAATGCTGGTGCTGACTGCACCGTCCTGTAAAGGATTTGCAGCTAACTTTTTCCGGTCTTTGCTCTCTTTGGAATTAGTCCTAAAGAGGATTCATTATATTTTCTCATCTCTACTCTTCAAGTTTGGTTGTGTCTTATGGGGCACGCGCTGACCGGCATTTTCTTTATTGCGTTGAGTTGGTCCTGGTGAGGACTGGTGCTAAGGAGAACCTGCTAGATTCAGTAGCCTCCCAGCTGTTCGTTGCTTTCTCTAAAAGGACTGGCCTTGAATTTATTTAGTCCTCAGAAGGACTGATCTTGAATTCACCTAGTCCTCAGAAGGATTGATCTTGAATGCACCTAGTCCTTGATCTTGAATTCATCATGTGGCTACGATCATAAAGTATCAATTGTATGAGACACAACACTGTACAGACACCTGGCCATCTAGACAGACGATAGTTTTTTTACATTGTCCTTCGCAAAAGGCATAATATCCTATATAAAGCACAAAGCCTGGGCTGAATTGTAGAGACCATGTGTTGCCCATGCAGCATGATTCCTATCTCGGCCTGCCTAGTTTATTCAAGAGGAAAGGTAACTCCAATACATCTGGAACAAAACCAGCAGCAGAAGCTGCCGGATCAGCAAAGCAATGCTCTGACTGTCCACCTGTCGGAGCTTCAGTCCTAGACCAGTTGCCGACCAAGGCTTAAGGCATGGTCTGCCCTGCCATGACATTTCCATGACATTTAGTCTTTAGGTTGCATTTTCGTGCACCAGGTTAAGACTTGTTCCCTCCAAAATGCGCTCCCGCGCCTGAAGCCTGTGGGGTGTTGGGTTTAGTAAGCGTCGCCCAACATTCGGTGCTAACAGAAAGCAGGTAGTACCATCTACTGTCATACAGTAGTTCAGTCATATCTGACTAAGACCTGACTTGTGAGACACCAGATTAAATACCATCCCTAGGGAGTCACTAAATGCTGATGCTATCAAGAGGAAAGAAACCTGAACCGAACAACTTTGATGGCTTTCCCTGGCTCGTAAGCCCAAGGCACTGTTTCGTTTGTCAAAGGCCACCGTTGCTGAACAAAGATTGCCTGTGTCAGCGCTTGCGCTGTGTCAGCACTGTTTATTATAGCGACCCGCGCGTTGATATTAACTCCATCATGCCCAGTCCCTAGACAATTGTTACTTTAACTCATTGTGTCCTAGGCAATTGTTACTTTAACTCACGGTGTCCTAGGCAATTGTTGCTTTAACTCACCGTGTCCTAGGCTATTGTTACTTTAACTCATTGACCCCTAGACAATTGTTACTTTAACTCACTATGTCCTACGCAATTAATACTTTAACTCTTTGTGCCCTAGGCAATTGTTACTTTAACTTATGTGTTCTAGGCAATTGTTACATTAACTTATTTGTCCTTGGAAATTAATGCTTTAACTCATTGTGTCCTAGACAGTTAATGCTTTACCTTACTGTATCATAGACAGTTAATACTTTAACTTATTGTGTCATAGACAGTTAATACTTTAACTTATTGTGTCATAGACAGTTAATACTTTAACTTATTGTGTCATAGACAGTTAATACTTTAACTTATTGTGTCATAGACAGTCAATACTTTAACTTATTGTGTCATAGACAGTTAATACTTTAACTTATTGTGTCATAGACAGTTAATACTTTAACTTATTGTGTCATAGACAGTACGCAAGGGTGCAGTCATATGTGAAGCAACCAGGACTGCAAGAGCTGTGAAGAAAAGGCAGGACAGAAAAACTACTGCAGGAAATCCTCCTCCAGAAACGTCAAGCATTCCTTGCCCACATTGTCAAAGAACATTTCGAGCCAAAATAGGCCTTATCAGCCATCTTAGAACCCACGGCTCCATACCTTTAACCCCACTGGATGAAATGAATGGTCATCATCATTCTTGATGGACAAACAACAACAACATAGACAGTTAATACTTTAACTTATTGTGTCATAGACAGTTAATACTTTAACTTATCGTGTCATAGACAGTTAATACTTTAACTTATTGTTTCATAGACAGTCATTACTATAACTTATTGTGCAATACTTTAACTTATTGTGTCATAGACAGTCATTACTATAGCTTATTGTGCAATACTTTAACTTATTGTTTCATAGACAGTCATTACTATAACTTATTGTGCAATACTTTAACTTATTGTGTCATAGACAGTCATTAGTATAACTTATTGTGTCATAGACAGTTAATACTTTATCTTATTGTGCCATCGACAGTTAATACTTTAACTTATTGTGTCATTGACAGTTAATACTTTAACTTATTGTGTCATTGACAGTTAATACTTTAACTTATTGTGTCCTGGTCAGCTAATACTTTAACATATTGTGTCATAGACAATTAATACTTCAACTTATTGTGTCCTATACAGTAAGTACTTTAACTTATTGTCTCATAGACAGTCAATACTTTAACTTATTGTGCCATAGACAGTCAATACTTTAACATGTGTGTGTCCTATATATTGCTATTTATTCAAGAATATATTATATCAAGCTTAATCTACAGCCATAATAAGTCGTTTCTAGCAGATGCTACATTAGAACCTGTAAGTTATATTAAATGTATATACAACCTTTTACATTCATTCAAGCGGAACGTTGAATTGTTAATTCAGTTGTTTACTAACCATTTTCCATCTATTGATAAAATTCCCCACCAGTCACGCATACAAAAAATGTTTGACATTATTTCTGCATGCACACACACACATTTGCTACATAAGTCGTAGTTAATTATGGAATTTCCCACAAAATACACCGCTCCTCGCCACTCGGGGCCCGTTCAAACGCTCAAAATTGGATTAATGGATAATATGTGGATGACACATTTCTCGCGGGACACGCTCCCAAACAAGTTTGTGTATAAACACGGAGGAGCGTCCGAGTAATTTGAGAAGCAGATTTGTGAGTGGTGATTTGCGCTTGTGGACGATATGAGAACATAAATAGATATTCAAGGACGCATTAGTAGGGTGGTATGGTTGGCTGGTTGTGGAACCTCGGGAAGACTGAGTTTTAACTCTTAAGTCCGGTGTGGTTATGTGTAGGTTGCTGAGCTCTGACAAGGGCTTGCGTCTGTCAAGAGTGAGGCTGATGTAGGGGCTTTGCTACCGACCCCGGTACTAATGCAAATGGACTAATATCTGCAGGGAATGTGATGCTGATCTCACCGTCCCCTCTCCAAGCCCAGAAGCCAGGGGGTGTACAAGACAAGTACTGAAACTTTACATCTGCGGAGAGGCATATTAGGATGTTTAGCGGGTCACGATTTAGCACAGAACAAGGAGACTGGCTCGAATTGGGCCTATTGTATGTTTTATGTCCTTGGCAGGACGTTAGATCAAGCCCAGGTTGATTTTTCTAGGCAAGTTTACATTCAGTATTTTGCCATTGCTTTCTGACCGAGACGTCAACATTGAAGTCTAAATGACCGGTGGATGGGGCTGTTACTCCATCAGCGCATGGGAAGTGAAAGGGCGAGCGCTCTGATCCTTGTGGTGTTTCTTCCCACGGGTTTTGAGTGCTTCACTGTCAACAAACTTCTATCGAGTGCCCAGAGAGGAAGTACAATTATGGCATACAATTATGGAATCTAAGAGGAAGTCAAAAAGTGTAGGTTACGAAGTTAGCTGACAACAATCAACTTTTCATTAATAGGAAAAACGTGACATATTTACAGAAATCAGACGTCGACAGTCGTAATTTGTTTGGCGCGTTATAAGAATAAATAAACTAGACATCTTGTTGACAACTGACAGGATTGAGGGACAAAAACCAAGGGGAAGGCAGATAAATTAATATCTTGGTCAAATAGCAAAACACAAGCCACTAAAAAGACTTTTAACATTTTTATCATAAGCTAATCCACACGCAAATTTCAGCCCAGAGCATTAGTAGTAACAGCATGCACACACACATCTACATCGATCCGGCCGTTATACTGAGCCTAGTGTGTAGCCAGAGCACTGTTGAGCATGCCTGGATGAGCATCGTGTGCACACAAATGCCCTTATCGAATCTCGGAATTAACCAGTTCGTCATCGGTGGCCATGGGAAAACCGCAACTATGTTCGTCCGAATCTGAACTGCCAGTAAACAGGATAATGGCACCGCATCAATGACGCAGAGAAGCCCCAGAGTTGGTCAGCGATGTACGCAATGCTCTAACCTCATCGACCAGGGATGGGTGTACAGATGTTTACTGTATCATTTGGTACAAGGATTGTTAAGTCATGCTTAGGTGACGTTTTCACGTCAGAGGTAGGCCCAAAGGGATCTTCCATAATTTGTGTCTCATGTAATGATCGTGCAGTCATTCAGCTTCTTTTCCCTTCATCTTTTGAAGTTGACCTCATTTGAAAAACACGAAGCGTAGAGAAGCTTTACAGAATCACAAATCGGAAAATGATGGCGTTGCGGTTAACAAACCCTCATCAGAATACAACAACAAGAACAAACACAACAGCACGCGCACGATTACACACACACACACACACACACACACACAGAGAGAGAAAGAGAGAGAGAGATAGAGAGAGAGAGAGAGAGGAAATGATACTGAAGTGACTACATGAAATCACTCCATTACGAAGCAACGTGAAATAAAAAAAAAAAAACGCAAGCAGAATTAAATGAAATATGTAGTACTTATCTTAGAGGCATTACGTATAAAGTCCATACAGAAAAATCGCAACAACATAAATGAGGCGCCTGAGAAGAATACTCAACGTATCAAGAAGAGATAAGATCAGAAATGAAGAAATCAGGACTAAAGTGGGGGTTAAAGCAGCACTAGATTTTATCAGACAACAGCAAGTCAAATGGTTTGGCCATGCAAGTAGGTTACCAGTCAACAGCATACCACAACAAGCAATGATGTACAGACCAGATGGAATCAGAGGAAGAGGCCGACCGCGTAAACGTTGGACGGAGGAAATAGCAGAGTCCATGGGAATATCGATACATGAAGCCCATGATCGGGCACTCTCACGAAGTTTATACTTCACCTCGACACCGCAAAGTACAAGAGGAACATGATGAGATGAGATGAGACAGAATCCATACGGAAACCGCAATATATAATGATATTGCATTCCACCATCGCAGGTGGATGGGCTACATCAAGAAATGAACTGGGCGACAATATCGAGAAATTGACTTGGTGCCAATATAAAGAAACATCAAGATATGGATTGGGGAACAACATTAAGAAATGGACATGGGGACAACATTAAGAATCGAATGAGAGACAACATCAAGAAATGGACTGGGAGATAACATCAAGAAATTACTGGGAGAAGCTTAAGTGAATGGATCATGAAGACAGTCGCTTGACTGATTGATTCTATATTACGCAGGCTGTGTCTAGTGCTTCACATTTTGCACATAGATCTCCACACAGGAGGAGCAGTGTGTGAGAGATTTCGGTGCTGCATTAGGCTCAGAAGCTAGCAGGTTCTATCTCAGCATGGGCTGGGAATGTTTCCAAGAGGCACTGGTATTTCGCCTCCTGATCTCCTAGATAGGACACATATCCTTCTAGTATAAGGTTCGAAAACCAGTCTCGTGTGCAAATTGTTCATGTTAAAATGCCAGTTCAATTAGAAATCGCGAAGAGTATGCCGTAAATCTCCCTGGCAAAACTGCTAGGAAAGAAAATCTCAATCAATTAATCAGGTGCCGTCTTCACAATAAAGGTTGACTACAATGGATCTCCAACACTGGATATTTTGTCAGATTTATATTTGTGCATATCTTGTTGTTATCGTCCTACTTGTATCATTGTCTACCTCTTGCTCGCTTGCCTTCAGCCTTGCCATCCAGTATTGTTTTTATAAGAGTGTTATGTCTTTTAACGTGACCGAAATATTTCATTGCCTCTCTCTTTTTTTTTTTTTTATTTCTTTCACCAACTCTCTTTTCATTCCCAGATTTTCTAGAACCCCTGTATTTGAATGTTTTTGTTTCCTTGAAATACGACATATTCTTCTGTATATCCACATCTACAGGGCCACTTTTCGACTTTCAAATTGCTTGATCAATGTCCAGGTTTCCGCGCCACATAGTAGTGTTGAATATGCATACGAGGGAGTCGTTAATAAGTAAGTCACAAATGGCTGTAGAAAAATAACTAAAGATGATAACAACTTGAAACCAGTTTATTTTTATAGATACACTGTCCCTTTAGTTCTCAACATAATTTCCACCTAACATTGATGCACTTATCCCATCGTTTTATCAATTCTCCCAAACCGGCCGCATAGAACTGCGTGCTCTGTTTTCTAAACCCCATTTTCACCTCACATTCAACTTGGGCGTCATTCGCGAAATGTCTCCCGCCAAGGTGGGTTTCCTGTTTATGCTGACAAATGTTTGTCCATTAAAGCGGTGGTGTATAGCTGGGTAGAAAATTGAAAGCGGTTGAGTCAATAAGTAAGTCACACAATTCTGTGGGATGGTAGGTCAATGAAAACAAAGCACGCAGTTCTATACCGCCTGTTTGGGAGGACTGATAAAACGATGGGATAAGTGCATCAATATTGGTGGAAATTATGTTGAGAATTAATGGGACAATGTATGTACAAAAATAAACTGGTTTCAAATTGTTATCATCTTTAGTTGTTTTTCAACAGCCATTTGTGACTTACTTATTAACTTACCCTCGTAACATGACACTTCTCATTTTTAATGCAGTGCTAATCTCTCTAGATGTTAATACTGATTTCATGAGTTTGAAAGTATTTTTGGTTTAAATTTCTATTTCACTTCTGCCATCATCTGTTATAACATGTCCAAGATAGGAGAAACTTGTTTCTTGTCCTAGTATCTAACCGTTTACTGTGATGTTCATTTCCCACTGGTAGATTGAGCCAGCCGTTCTCCGTGGCGTTAAGTTTTGAGAACGCGATTCGTGAGCCGCTTACCGTTCGAAACGCGGTAGCGACCGATTTGGCAGCAGACCGTGTCGCACCATGATTTTAACGTGTTGGTATGGGAGCCGGTCGTTCACAAAACAATGGCAAACTACTGAAAGTAAAATTTGTCAAGACATTAACAACAGCAGTAAAATGCTGGTGTTGACAACGATGTCCTGTAAATAGGATATGAAAAAAAAAAAAAGAGATTGAGCCCGATACCTTGGATGGAATCTGTCTAAATCAGTGGTTCTCAACCGGTGGGGAATTCCCCCCCCCCCCCCAGGGGGGAATTTTAGGGTTTCCGGGGGGGGGGGGGGATTAAGATTATATCTAGATTGCGTTAATACAAGAACTGATTACTTGATATTGTTTTTCCCTTCATACTTTACGGTTGTACATATCACCCTTCTGAAATTCATTTTATAACGTAAGTAGATCCGCAAATCACGTTTTATGTAGATGTCTAAATTTGTTTTAGTATGTGCTATTAAATTTAGCTTCAATTATTACGTATACTGTGTAGGGGCAGGGGGAAATTTTTAGGGAGGAAATACGAAAGGGGGGGGGGGAATGACGTTCTAAAAATATGATGAGTGGGGGAATGACGTCCAACATTTATGATGTAGGGGGGCACAGGCCAAAAAAGGTTGAGAACCACTGGTCTAGAGGAAGAATGAAAGTTAGTTGCATATCATTTACATGACGTCGCAGTAAAACCCAGCATTTTAAAATAAAATGCTGTTTGTGATCTCTTGGCAAGTTTACGCTCAGTACTTTGCCATTACTTTGTGAACGACTGGCACCCATACCATTTGGTACAAAAACAATACAAGACAGTCTGTTGCTAAATCGCACGCAGCTGTGATTCGAACGAGGGTATACTGGATTATAAACTGCGTCCGCAACACCTACGCCACGGAGCTGGCAGAGAGAAAAAAACCTTAGACAAATGCACGACAAAGTCGCGACATTGACCTTTGAGCTGAATAATTATGCGTGACGCACTTCCCTCAAAATAAGAACGGGAAAGAAGTTTCGTTTCGACTGAACTTCCGTTGCATCGTGTTCCATTCTCTAGCTGGCTCGGACATTCCACTTCAAGCGCAAACGATTCTTCTAACTACTCTGAGGCGCAATTGGTATCCGGCACTATCAATATATATATTTGTAGACAAATTGTGCTCCACTGATCATATTGTCAAAATCACGCCGGACTTCTTTTCTTCCCATGCAGTCACGTGGTGCTCATTTTACTCTGGGTAGAACCGAGAGCCCAAATCAATTTAAAAATGTCGACTTGGATGTGAAGGATGCTCCGTGGCGAAATGGTCCAGCCGTCTGTCTCGCGCTCCGAAGGTTGTGGGTTCCATTCCGGGCTTGTTCTTTCGGTTCACGGGTACATTTTCTCGGAGACTCGCTGGAGCTACGAAGTTCGTGCTTTGTGCGACTCTTTCTGCAGGTCGCCCTGAGGAAAAAGAACGAGCCATATTGGACAAAGCCCAGTGCGATGAAGTCGACCCTCTCGACCTTTAAGACTTTTTAAACAGGATTTGAACTCATCACCACTGGGCAGTAAAACAAGCCTGTTGTCATTGCATTACCGCGGCTCGCAGAACACCCCATCAAGCGAGATCATTAGTAAATCTTTTACTCGCCTTAACAGATTCAGTGCCAAATAAAAAGTGGGTTTGGACCAAACAAAAATGGATGGCGGAAAATGGGAAGTAGGGGTGGGTCATAGTTATGAGTTAAAAGTTGTTAATATGGTAGCAGACATGTTGTATTATCACGCAATAACAACATTTCGGCGATATATAGGCCCATGGCAGGTACGGGATGTAATTTAAGACAATTAATTATCCAATGGCACTTTAATTGGTTAAGTTGAATTTTTTGTGCAATTGGTCCTTGTACTTGGAAGTTAGAAAAAGAGTTCTTGCAGGTTACATACAACCAATTTTAACACACGGCTGCGAATCATGGACACATAGTAGACAAGCGAAAAAATCCCTGGAAGCATTGGAGATGTGGTTGTATAGAACAATTCCGAAAATTAATTGGACAGCCAACATTAGGAATCTGGACACTTTAAGGGAGGTTATGTCGCAAAGCCGGTCTCCGTGTCTAAGGCCTTGCGAACTCGGTTTGTGAGCCGGTATACCCGGATTCGAAACACATCGGTGCTTGTTTTTTCGAAAAAAGTATAGGCGCCGGTCGTTCAGAAAACAATGGCAAACTACTGAACGTAAAACTTGCCCAGGAATTACGAACAGCGAAAATGCTGAGGTTGACTGCTACGTCCTGCATGTAGGACATGCAACTAAGTTTTTTTTTTAAAATGTCGCAAAGACAACTTACCACAAACATAAGAAAGAAGTAGTCTTCATTTTTAGCCACATTACAAGAAGACCAAAACTGGAATATATTGTGGCAACTGGAAAGATTTGAGGAAAAAGAGTTGAAGACAGAGTGTCAAGACACAGAAGGGAGTCAACACAAGAATTGATCCATGAGGTTGGAGATCGCAATTTGTGGAGAAGCATGATCGCCCACGCCAGCCGACAAGGCACTGGATAAATATAATGACTGTTATTTTATGTATATGGTGCAAAACCCATTTCTGATATAGACCAATCCGTTCTCGATGGGTGATGTGGTCATTATTGACCCGTCGATATTGACCATAATATTGCCTGGTTCCAGTTGTATACCGCGTCGACCTACCAGCTCAAGGTCACTTTAACACAAAATCCATCTCTAAGGGGGTTCGAACACTGGCCGACAGGCAAGCCTGATAGCCATTCCGCTACTACTGCTCCCTAAAAATCAACATTACTAGCACTTATTTCCGTTCGCTCCCCGTCCTTCCATTGACTTATATATAATAGTATACTGTGAATCACTTGAAATTCCCGAAAAATCTCCCGTACACTTATCTAGTTCCATTTAGAGTGGCTCGGGTAGTTGAGATTCTACCAGTTAAGTGAAATATATAGATTATATTTCATTCCAGTATATCTATAAATCACTTTTGGTAATCTGTGTGTTGATATGTGGTTTGGTGATAAATCAGTCTGGGACGGTGAGATTTAGGTTTGTAAGCGAATCTTGACCGAGAATGTACTCTCGGTAATGTGCTTTTTGAAAAGACCGTCATTATTGCTCAAACTAAGCTTTCAAGTTGTTCGACAATCAATCAGTCAATATATTAATCAATTAATTAATCAAACAATCGATCGGTCAAACAGCCAGACAAACAGTGTCTGTTTCTAGCAATCAACCGTTCATTATTTCCATCAATGTACATAGTTAGTTAGTTAGTTAGTTAGTTAGCAAGATAGATCGCTAGTTAGTTAGTTAATTAGTTAGTTAGTTAGTTAGTTAGTTAGTTAGTTAGTCGTGGCCCCACCTTCACGGCAACGGGTCGTCCCCATTATGCTCCGTTCCTGTGCCAGTGAATATAACACAAAATTCTCCTCACTTCCTATGTGAACAATGGTATAGACAGAAGTCTCGGCAAGCCAACAACCTGCACAGGTAGGTACACTGTGCCGCCGCCAGAATGCCAATACAAAAGTCCTCCACGAAAAGTACAGTTTATCGTCGATGGAATCGGCAGTCACCAGAAAGACTTCATTTACCCGGATTTAATCCCACATGACTCGGTCTCTTTCCGCAGGGTGACTCGCCGAAAGCCCCGCACAAAGCACGAACTCCTTAGCTCCTGCGACGACTCCCAGGAGTCTCCTGAATGCACTCGTTAACCGATAAGGCAAATCAGTCAATTCAGCAACAGCCGGCCGCCATCGTCCCGACATGCAGTTCACACTACAAACAACCGCGGACAGATGTAAAATCATTCCACGCGAAATTCACAGCTCACAGTGTCGCGCCACGCACTCACTCAGTAGCAAAGCGACGGAACCATGCACTACCAGTCCAACATGAGGAAAATGCGAATGCAAACCGTAGCCACAAGCGTAAACACTCCAGAGGCGTCAACGGTTCAAATGCCTATCCACCATATTGGGGACCGGAAGTCCCATCAATGTGCATATCTACCAATCAGTCAGCCAGTCAATACGCAATTTTACATATCTACAACCAGAGAATATGTTAATCTATGAATAAATACATCAATATATTTACCTGTTCCTCGGCTAGCCATACAGTCAGTCAATCAATCTATACATCTGCTAATGAGTCAACCAATCAAGAGATCGAACAACGAGTGAGTTTTAAAAAGTCGAGGGGATCGACTTCATTGCATCGGGTTTTATCCCATATGGTTCGGTCTTTTTCCGCAGGGCGACCTGCCGAAAGCGTTGCACAAAGCACGATCTCCGTAGCTCCAGTGACAACCCCCAGGAGTCGTCGAGAAAAATGCACTCGGTGAACCGAAAAACGTAGCCCGGAATCGAACCCACAACCTTCGAAGCGCTAGGCAGATGGCTTGACCACTTCGCTACGGGGACTCCCGTTAAGTGAGTATAGCAGTCTAATCAATCAAAATCAATAATCTAAACGCTATATCAATTAATTACTCGATGACTCAGATCAATGAGTCAACCATGCAATCCTATTAGTCAATCAAACTACCAATCACTTAATCAGTCAATTAATTGATTTAGTGCTAAGCAAAAAATAAAAAGTAGATTTGGACAAAAGAAAAATGGATGGCGAAAAATGGGAAGTTTGGGTGTGTCACAGTTACGACTTAAAAGTTGTTAATATGGTAGCAGACATGTATTATATATAAAATTAAAGGGCGTTGTATAGGAAATCTACTGTATTGATATTTTAGCTGATTGTCACCTTGCCGTCTCGACAGACGATAATTTGTAAAATGGAGTTATACCTCTCCATAACACAAAGTCTGGGCTGAATTTAGAGACCATTTGTTGCCCATGCAGTATGATCCCTCTCTCGGCCTGTCTACTTTATTTAAGAAGAAAGGTAACACCAATATGTCTGGAACAAGACAAGCTGCAGAAGCTGCCGGATCAGCAAAGCAATGCTCTATCTGTCCGCCTGTCGGAGCTTCAATCCTCGACCACCTGCCGACCAAAGCTTAGGACCTGGTCTGCTTTACCATGACATTTAGTCTTTAGGTCGCATTTCCTCGCACTAGGGTAAGGCTTGTACCCTCTCCAAATGCACTCCTCCGCCTGAAGCTGTCGAAACAATGTGTGGTATCAGATATTAATAACTACTGTTTGATTTATTCGCGCATCACAGTTGCGGGAAGCTTAATCGGTTCAATAATCAATGCTATCGAACTATCTAACTCGAACACTGCGTTTATCAGCGAAATAACGCACGCAATGCCCTCGAAACCTCACTTCACTGCCTTGTGTATCGAAGCATGGACGCATCGACCCTAGCCGCAGACATTTCCTTTGATGTCGCGTGACTCTTACACCACACTAACATCATCAAAGGGATCACGAGCGGCACTATGTTCGAGCCCATCCTTTTCATCAAGTATGCTGCAGCATGAGTCGCCAGCTTACCGCGCCGGCGCCGTGACGTTCCCCCTCCGTGGCGTTCACACTCTGTGATTTTTTTCGCGGGAAGTACTTTTAGTTGACTAAACAGCGGTTCTCAAAGTATAAAATATGGGTCAGCATGGCAGAATGAATAAGAGCGCTCGCCCATAAACATCCGGTGTGCTGATGGTGATGTCGCGGGTTCAACCCCTACATTGGTCAGCTTGACTAAAATATCGACTTCTCGTCCTTGATTTAAGATAGTTGCATATCCTTTACAGGGCGTAGCAGTCAACCTCAGCATATTTTGGTTGTGTGTGATTCCTGGGCCAGTTTACGTTCAGTAGTTTGCCATTGATTTCTGAACGACCGGCACCCATACCATTTCATAAAAAAACAACGCAGCTGTGTTTCGAACGCGGTATGCGTGATTACGAACTGCGCCCGAAACTCCTTCGCCACGTAGCCGGCGCCCTTACTTGGGGATGTAAATTACAAGTACCTCTGAACTCGGAGTGGGTTCACCTGAAGGCGACGGACAATGGTAATATGGAAAGCTAATCCACACGCAAGAATCAATCCAGTTCTGTACTAGCGCGTGTCGGACTACGCTTGAGCGATCGATAGCAATAAAAAACAAACAAAATATTTGGTGATAGTGAAAGCTATTCCTACTTGCGAAAATCATACCAGTATGGACTACGCTCAAGTTCAAAGCGAGATAACGATAAAACAAATGTATAACATCATCAACAGCAGCAGTCAGACTGTGTGGTGACGGGTGTTTGAATTTGTCTGATGATGTCGCAGCTCATGTTAAGACCACAGCAAGGTAGCCTTTCACAACAGCTAAGTAGCCTATATGGTGTATTTTTAATTACTATACAGTTAGTTAGTTAGTTAGTTAGTTAGTTAGTCGACAGATCATCCTCGTGGCACATCGGACCATTCAGTCCATAAGTGCTCGGATCCCCTCCTCAGCAAATCCCGCAGCGTGTAGCGGCTAACGACGCCAGTTCTGTGTTGGTTTATCAATCTACTTTGGCTTCCTGCGTAGTGTTCTTGTTTGGCCACCCCTCTTTTAATTTGCTGCTCTCGCAGTCTGGCCATTGTTGTAGATTCACAGTCATCACTTGGTTCTTGCAAAAGTCTCACTTCTCGTAGAGCATTCAGAATGTCAGCCTGGTCCATGGCGCGTCCGCCCTCAACAGTAGCCTCACCTGCGAGCTTGTCAGCCCGCTCATTTCCTTGTACTCCCGCATGCCCTGGCACGAAGATGAAACTAATCTTTGCCAGCCGAGACCGCTTCAGAGGCAGCAACCATTCTCTTCGGATCGACCCCTCCTCTATCCTCTTGATCATGTTCATTGAGTCGCTAAGGAAACAAGCCCTAGTGAATGTCTGTGTCTCGAGCCATGTTATTGCTTTACTTACTGCCATGACTTCCATGGTCAGGCTACTTGTGGTTTCAGTGAAAGCACCAGAGTCCTCCTTCACAATTCTCCCTCCGGCCCGAGCTGTAAAGGCCCATGAGCTTCTCACATGTCGGACGACCGACCCATCTGTGTAGATGACCGCGTCACTGTCTAGCGAATTCTCGAAAATCAACGCTTGTACTTCAGCCTCAACAGCAGCCGGATTTTCTTGTCTGCATTTTCTATCTAGTTGGATGCAAACTGAAAAGGATGTGCAGAAGTCTGTTGGCACTTGCACCCACTCCTCGCCAGGTTCTAAGTCCTCAAGTGAACACACCTGTTGAAGAATGTCCTCGGCTTGACCCATCCACGACCGTCCTCTTTTTAACCTGCTGCCCTTCACCTTCCTAATTTCACTATGCAGTGGATGCTGTGTGTTTGCGTTAATTCTGAGGTAGGCACGTGCCCTGCAAACTTGCATTCTCTCTTCAATGGTTGGAAAATCAAGAAGGTAGCGCATCGCCCTGCATGCTGTATCTCTTGTACATCCAAGAATAATGCGCATAGCTTCATTCTGTATCCTTTCCATCCTTTCTATCTGCTTATGGCTGACAGTCAGGATTGCCATTGCATACTCCAAAACAGACATTACCAGCCCCTCGTACAGAAGACATAGATGGCGCTGCTCACAGTTTGCTGCCGCCATCACCCGCATCGCTGCCAAACCCCGCTTGGCCTTTGTTATCACCTGGTCTATGTGCACATTATAAGCAAGGCTTCGATCAAACCGTATCCCCAGGTAATTCATTGCCTGCGTTCTTTCCACCGTCTCTGAACACAGCATTACAGTTGGTGTTGGAGTGTTGACAATATGATTATTCAACGAGAACCAAGTCACTGTTGCCTTTGTTGGGTTGACCATTGCCCCAGCTTCATCACACCAAGTACTTATGCGATTGAGTTCGGTTTGTAGTTCCACAGCAACCTCCTCTCTATCCTTACCCTGACGATACACTAAAACATCATCGGCATATGACAATGTCCTGCCAGGTCCAGTGATCTGCTCACTAGTGATTCTCACTGTGTAGGCGTTGAACAGTACCGGAGATAATGGTGATCCCTGTGGTAGGCCAGGATATATTGTTGTTGGTTCCGAAGTCCAACTGCCACATCTAAAAACTACTTTCCGTTGGAAGAGAGCTGCAGCGATCCAACTAAGGAGGAATGGACTTACGATTAGTTAAAGAAGCTGAAACATTAAAAAATCCAGTGGTACTCTGTTGTATGCGTCCTCAAGATCAATCGCTGCAGCAACGGTTTCAGTGCCTGAGTGGAAACCTTCATAGACATCGTGGGCAAAGACTGCTGCATTGGTCCAGGTTTTTCTTTTTGGACGGTACCCACCCAGGGTAGGTGGGAAAACACCTTGCCTCTCTAGTTGGCTTGATATTTTCCTGGCAATTACCTTCTCCAGCAGCTTGCCTATTGTATTCTGCATGGTTATAATTCGATATCCCTGAATTTTCTTGTACTATACAGTGTTTGAACATACTGCCGGTCCACGTTTTGTATTCACCCTCTATAAAGTTCATGCAACATAATAGGTAAATACAATACTTGGACTGGCAATATTTTCAAACACTGTCCCGTCATTAAAAATACACCCTACACACACACACACACACACACACACACACACACACACACACACACACACACACACACACACACACACACACACACACACACACACACACACACACACACACACACACTCACACACACACACATATATATATATATATATTTTTTTTTTTTCCCCCCCCCGCTTTTCCATCCTGTTTCAGGATATTGCGGTCAACACCAGCATCTTTCAGCTGTATGTTGATTCCTAGGCTAGATTACGCTCATCAGCACGCCACGACTTTCTGAGCGACCGGCTCCATACTCTCATAAGTCACTTTTGCGATTCGAATCACTGCTAATTCTCGTCGCGTCACGTGACGAGAGTATTCGGGGTTAGCGGAGAAAGCTGCTAACCCCTCGGCCATAGAGCCGGCATATATATATATGTGTGTGTGTGTGTGTGTGTGTGTGTGTGTGTGTGTATTTGTGCATGTTTTTCTGTAGTTGCATTAATACATGTTTGTTATTTGCTTTCTGACGTAGATTTTAGCCGCAGCGTCCATTTTATTCACTTGTGATTAAGTTTTACTTTAGCTTACTGATTCTATTTCTTGTTTTCTTTAATTATGTGCCACCACTGCCTCCCAGTCGACTCCCTGACCGAGGGGTTAGCAGCTTTCTCCGTTAACCCCGAATACTCTCGTGGTTGACGTGAGCGCAAGAGAATTAGAAGTGGTTCGAATCGCAAAAGTGACTTATGAGAGTATGGAGCCGGTCTCTCAGAAAGTCGTGGCGTGCTGATGAGTGTAATCTAGCCTAGGAATCAACATACAGCTGAAAGATGCTGGTGGTGACCGCAATATCCTGAAACAGGATGGAAACGCAAGAAAAAAAAACCCCACTGCCTCCCCCTTATTTTTGCCCATCTGTGGGGAGGGGGGAGGGGGAGGCTAAAGGGAATCATAGAATTGTATCACTGTTACCAACCATGCCGACTCTATGGTGATGGGGTTACGAACATAAATTTGCAATCCCGCATACTGCGTACGAAACACAGCTGCGGGTGACTTGGAAGCAGGCCGATGCGCTCTGGTTTTCATTCAATAGTATGAATGCCTGTCGTTCCGAATGTAATGGCAAACTACTGAACGTAAACTTGCCCCAAATCACAAACAGCCAAAAGAATGCTGAAGTTGACTGTAACGTCCTGTAAAGGATATGCATCTGACTTTTAACCTAGCATGCATGCCGCAAGTGGCAACTTAGTGGGTGTTCCTCCCGTGGGTTACATGGGACCCTGTGGGGTAGCAAAGAATAGTAACATCGTAACCTAGATGGTGACAGTTTGCAAGATCAACTGATTAGAGTCATTAGAAGTAGACAGTCAGTTTTTTTTTTTTTTTGGGGGGGGGGGGGGGGGGAAGCAAGTTATGAAAAGAAATGACATGGAGAACTTGGTGACAACTGGCAAGATCGAGGGTAAGAAGCCAAGGGGAAGACCGAGAATTACATACCTGGATGACTTGGCCACGTGGCATGGTCGAGACAGGAACAGGGAACTGATCCACGACTCTGGTAATCGAGTGAAATGGCGAATTATGACCGCCCACGCTTACCGGCATGGCACATCATGGATGAATGGAACCTAGCCTGCGTGTCAGTGAGGGGAGACACAGGAGGTCCCGCCTGTGTGTTACCGTGATCCTGATGGAAATTTAAAACAAAAATTGCAGCAAACTGTAATATGTCATGCGTGTCGTAGGTGGCGACAAAGGAGGGTTGGAGCTAGGCCAGTCTCCTCCTTGTATAGAAAAACTTTAGCTGCAGAATCCAACCAACCATAAACACGCAGAATGATTAAGCAAAAGAGAACATCTAAGCCAACCAGTAGACATGAGGGTTCGCGTGTAAAAGACACGGAGAAAGCCCTAAAAGGACACGGAGAGAATGGAGAAGGAGTGTAAGGAGGGAGAGATGAAGGAAGGAAGGAGGACAAATGAAGACAATCAAAGATAGAAAGGAAAGAGCGAAAGCATGAACTTTATTTTCAAAGGATCACAAATTGGACACGCAGGCCCGTCTTACATTTGGCTTTTCCATTAATTCATCTTTCGTATGGAAATGTCCTGAGTGCAGTGATGTCGGTTCTTGACTCAACGCAACTCAACTCAACGCATCTTTCGTATAAAATTACCTATCTTGCATGTTACATTCACATAGGAAAACAAAACCTTGTGAAATGTAAGTTGTGAACATAATGCATATTGCCTTGTAATGAGACAGCCAGGCAGCCAGACACATACACACACTTGCATAAACATATGCATGCGTACTGGCATACATACTTACATCATTTACACAATCTCTCACAATCATGCACCCACTCAATAACACACAAATACGCAATCAAAGGAGTAAACGAGAGCGACGAAGAGGTATACACAAAGAAGAAGAAGAAGAAGAAGAAGAAGAAGAAGAAGAAGAAGAAGAAGAAGAAGAAGAAGAAGAAGAAGAAGAAGAAGAAGAAGAAGAAGAAGCAGCAGCAGCAGCAGCAGAGAAGAAGAAGAAGAAGAAGAAGAAGAAGAAGAAGAAGAAGAAGAAGAAGAAGAAGAAGAAGAAGAAGAAGAAGAAGAAGAAGAAGAAGAAGAAGAAGAAGAAGCAGCAGCAGCAGCAGCAGCAGCAGAAGAAGAAGAAGAAGAAGAAGAAGAAGAAGAAGAAGAAGAAGAAGAAGAAGAAGAAGAAGAAGAAGAAGAAGAAGAAACAGACGAGGAGAAAGTCAAGGAAGTCAAGAAGAAGAAGAAGAAGAAGAAGAAGAAGAAGAAGAAGAAGAAGAAGAAGAAGAAGAAGAAGAAGAAGAAGAAGAAGAAGAAGAAGAAGAAGAAGAAACAGACGAGGAGAAAGTCAAGGAAGTCAAGAAGAAGAAGAAGAGAAGAAGAAGAAGAAGAAGAAGAAGAAGAAGAAGAAGAAGAAGAAGAAGAAGAAGAAGAAGAAGAAGAAGAAGAAGAAGATCGGCTGTCCTCTCTATAAAACAAATACGCATTGTTAGTCAGCAATACCGTCTACCCCCAAACACACAAGGCCGGTCTAGAAATTCAAGCACCACCCGATTAAAATCTCTAAATTAACAACAACAAAATAACACAGAACGCCTTTCATTTTCTTCCTATGTTGTTTTAAAGACCACAGCAAACTTCTGGTTAAAATATTCCTATATGTAAATTAACCCTCGCTGTGTTCCGTAGTTTATTTCGACGGCACAGGAAGTCCCAAGGTCAAGGCTAGCAGGCGCTGTATCCATGCCTGACAAAAGACGTTAAATTAATCCATTGAAACAAATGGGTTTCTATTCTCAAACCTCTACCGTTGACTCTTTGGGCAAATCGCCAGATATTTTCTCCACCTACTTATCTTAATTAATTGTGGGGATGACATAATGGGTTTGTTCCAAGATTGCCTAATGATGGCGGTTTTAAAATGGCAGTGGTAGACCGCAGTCTAAAAGTACGGGTTGACAGTAGACAGACAAGCTACTAAAAAGACTTTTAACATGTTTATCAAAAGCTAATCCACATGCACAAGTCAGCTTTGAGCACTAGCAGCACGCATGTTGACTACGCTTGAATACAAAGCAGTCTGAGTGATCTTGAGGTATGGTGTCCGCCTCGAGTGCCGGAGGTCCCGGGTTCAAGCCCCGGTGAGGACCGGGATTTTTTCACGTGGACTTCTAGTAACAAAAATTTCCCCTGGTCTCTTGGTAGTGAGATCGGACGCCCGTGTGTACTGCTGCGCACGTAAAACATCCCTTGGCAGTTGGTAATCGAAACAGAGCAGCCTTACGGCGCAGACCGGGAAAATTTTCGAGTTAAAAATCTACCCAAAGTATTTCAGAATCGTCACCGGTGCTATTGAGTTCGTGCATTGAGCTAAGAGTCTCCGGACTCAGGTTTGAGTTAGGAGTAGAACGGAGCACTTATGGGTTACACCCGTGTGCCGTGATGTTGATCCATCGACTAAACTAAACTAAACAAAGCAATCGATCGCAGCAGCAACAACAACAACAACAACAACAACAACAACAAACTGTCTAATGTTTGGGGGAGGGTTGGGGAGGCGGCAACTCATCAGGGTTTCACAGGGTCCAGTTGCCATGGGACCAGCTTATAACCTAGCCAGTCTGCCACTGTGTTGTTGGTCTATATAATGTGTTTGTAAGGCGGGAAAGGAGGCGGACGTTGGTAAATTTTCACTGTCATTGCTTTTGCAGTTTGTCTTGTTCCAGATGTATTGATGTTACCTTTCCTCGGGAGTATATTAGGCTGGCCGACAGATGGATCATGCTGCATGGGCAACACACTGTAGCTCTAAAATTTAGCTCAGGCTGTGTGCTATGAAGAGTTTGTTATGCCTTTATTTTAACGCATGATGTAACAACCTATTGTGCATCTATTCTATCTTTCTTCCTGAGTTTTCAGATTTATTTTATTTTCCTGTTGATTTCAGAATTCTCATCTTTCCTCACTGTATGGCCTATCCAGCGCAGCTTCTTATCTTCACCTCTTGACTTTTGTAATTTGTTTACTTCTCATCACAACCCTCACAACGATGATTCTGTCATATCATTTTACTTCGTCTATTTTGCACAGGCAAAGGTTAGTGAATATGTGAGGTAACTACAGGGCGCTTTTAAATGCATTATGACACGCTAAGCATGTTGTGCTCGACTCATAAGTGTCTAGGCCAATCGAATTCAAATGTCTTTTACTCCCTAAGACATTTCCTAGCATCCATTTTAGGTTGGGTCGATCTAGGAACCCGTCACATAAAAAAAATGTATCCATAAAACTAGCACACATAAAAATTCCGGGAGGTAAAAGCGATACTTGATGTTACATTGACTAAATCATCCATCCAGTGGCTATTTGATGTGAAAAATGTGGGGTTAACACCATTCATCAAATATGCCTCTGGATATGTAAAAAAATTTCTTATTACGCTTACCGTCTGCTACTGGTGTGGTGATTTATTCAATGTCCCTTTTTTCATGGACAAATTTAGGTATCATCTTATTTCCGAGTCTTCCGTTTTCTTCCCGTCATCATCATCATCACCATCATCATCATCATCATCATCATCATCATCATCATCATCATCATCATCATCATCATCATCATCATTATAATCATCATCAAGTGCTCTGCCAGCTGGCATAGGCGTTCATGGCTCTCAACAGATCTCGGTGTTTGGTGTTCTGAATTAACTCTGCTGATGGTATTCCTCCATGCCACCGTCTCAATCCATCCAGCATAATTTTTCTTGGTCTGCCTCTGCCTATTTTCCCCTCGATCTTTCCAGATGTCACGATGTTCTCCAATGCCTCTCTTCTCATCACATGACAGAAGAAAGCTGTTTGTCTCTTTCTTCTTGTTGTATATAATGTTCTAGTTCCATTAGCCAGTCTTAGGCAGTCTTCCCATGAACAAAATTTGTGGAACAGCAGTAAAGCTGTGGAAATGTAAACAATATAAAATAATTCAAAGTAATGCAGCTTTACAGAACAGAATTACGAAACACACAGGACGATACGTCGACTAGCCTTCATCAGCAACCTAACACATACACAAAACACAACATATAATCAGTATCACAGCCTCGGATTCTGAGATAAGTAACAAAAAATTTTCATTTTCATTTTCTCTTTATTGTTCTCATTTTATTTTTCATCTTTTTATTCTTCTCATCGCGTTCTTATGCCGTAATGTAGTCACTGGGGGGGGGGGGGGGGGGGGGGGGGGGGGGTCTTCTCATGGTTATAATGCTGTGTTATGTATGTATTCTTTGCTAATGAAGGCTAATCGCCGCAACGTCCTGTATGTTTCGTAATTCTGTTCTGTACACCTGCATTAATTTGTGTTATTTTATATTGTTTACTTTTTCTTCCCAGAAAGTTCTGGAAATTACCCAGTTTTCTAGGCAGGGTTATTCCTTCACTAGGGCACTGTCTCCGGGATCCTTTCATTGGCACCCACCAGGGAACTGGGTGTGAGGAGAAAGAGGATAAAACATTTGGAAATAATTACAGTGCACGGTGTATACTTAATGGAAACTTGATCCCTACTGCAGCACCAGGCATCCAGCAAGGCTGAACACTAAGTCTGTCAAGGACACGTTAGGTCGTCGGTGAGGTGGTATAGATGTCTGTTGGAGGCGAAAGCGAGGTTGAGGATAAATGGGAAAGGAATGGTATGGGGAGAGTTAAAAAGTGTTCCACTCGGCGGGTGGTCGCTGAAAGATAACCAGGGACTGAGTCATAGAAATTGTGGTACTGGCTGTTGGGGTATTCGCTTATGTTGGGTAGTTCTTAAACGGCCAAGTCGGCAGTTTGTACCTTTGCTGGTGTGTGTCAGCGGTTGATTTATTGAAGTCTGTCGTGTAACGCTGTATCCGTCAGGTGGACGTGAATTTAATTTGTGCTGTCTAGAGACGTTTTTTTTAAAACAAAAATTAACCAATCGAGGTTTCATAGAAAACAAACCGCATCATTATCATCAAGTGCCCCATCGGCTGGTGTAGGCGTTCATGCCTCTACACAGATCTGGTTTTTTTTTTGTTTTTTTTGGTGTTATGGATCAACTCTGTTGACAATATTCCTCCATGTCACCGCCTCAGTCTATTCAGCATTTCTCTTGGTCTGCCTCTGCTTTTTTTTTTTTTTTTCACATTGATATTTCTAGATGTCACGATGTTCTCCAATGTCTCTTTTCTCATAATATGACTAGAGAACGTTGTTTGGGCTCTTTATTATTGTGTATATAATTTACGTATAATTTACTGTTAATTTACAAAGAACATTTTAACCAAATAGGCCTTATTAGCTTCTTCAAACTCACGGATCCATACTTTCCACCCCCCCCCCCCCCCCACTGAATGAAATGAATGGTCATCATCATTCTTGATGGACAAACAAAAGATTTAATTTATTAATGTCATGCTCCTCTTTCAGGCAATCGTGGTTAGTTAAGGGAAAAAAAATAGTACATAGATAGTCGGATGTATGATCACAAAGCCTTGATGACGTTGTGGTGACACAACAACAACAACAACAACAACAACACTACTAATACTACTACTGCTGCTGCTACTAATACCACTGATGCTGCTGTTGCTACTATTACTACTGCCAGCACTACTACCCTTACTACTACGTCTGCTGGTGCTACAATCAATGCTTCTGCTGATTCCTGTCTACTTATACTAATGCTGCTGCTACTACTACTTATGCTAATGCGACCACTGCTGTTGCTGACACTACTACTACTACTATACTACTACTACTTACTATACTACTACTATACTACTATACTACTACTACTCCTGCTGCCGCTGCTGCTGCTGCCACTGTACTACTACTACTACTACTACTACTACTACTACTACTACTATTCATGTGCCATGGCGGTAAGCACGGACGATCATGTTTCGCCATGGTACACGATCATCAGAGTCGTGGATCAGCTCTTTGTTTCTATCTAGACCATGCCATGAAGTCAAACCAACCAGATATTTACTTCTCTGCCTTCCCCTTGTTCTTTTCTTCTCAATCTTGCCAGTTGTCACTAAGTTTTCTAGTTTATGTCTTCTCATAACGTACCGCAAACGTATTTAGCTACCTATGTCTAAGTTCTCTAATCAGTTTACGGTGTTCATTTGCCTCTTGTAGGACTTGCTCATTGCTTTTTCAATCTGCCCATGGTATTCTTTGCTTCCAATCCCCGTCGGTAACTATAGCTTTCAATGCTGATGGGTGTCTAGTGCAGTGGTTCTCAACCTTTTCTGACCCATGTACCCCTTCATAATATGCTCAAAATATTAATTCCACCCCACCCCCACTCCCCGACCCCTACACAGTATACGTAAAAATGGAAGCTAAATTTAATAAAACATACTAGAAAAAGTCTAGTCGTCTACATAAAATGATTTGCTGGTCTACTTACGTTATAAAACGAATTTCAGAAGGCCGAGAAGTAAAAACCGTAAAGTATGGATGGAAAAGCAATATCAAGTAATCGGTTCTTGTATTAATGCGGTCATGAAATAATCTTAATTCCCCCCCCCCCCTCCCCCACCCTGGAAACCCTAAAATTCCCCACCAGTTGAGAACTACTGGTCTAGTACATCCTCTAGTTTCATTGTTTTACATCTATGAACGCTAATCAATACCTGTATGTTTATTATGAACTTTAAATTAAGGCAACAGGCTCTGTGGCGAAGACGTTACGGAAGCAATTCGTAATCCCGCATACCGCATTTCTTACCACAGCTGCGAGCTATTTGGAAGCAGAACGCCTTGCGTTAGAATTCATACAATGGTCTGAGTTCCGGTCGTTGAATAGGCAATGACAAACTACTGAACGTAAACTTGTCCAGAAACAACAAACAACCAAAATTTGCTGGGGTTGACTGCGACGTCCTGTAAAGGATATGCAACTAAAGTTAACTTTTAAGTTCCGACAGCGATGACAACTAGAGGTAAGCATATCCACGTGGTACCTGGCATTACCTTCCGGGCTGAATGAGGTGTATGTGAGATGCACCTGTTGACAAAACAGATGCAGGTGGCGTCACCACAATAAGACGCGAGATTGTCATACGAAACTACCCGGGAGGGCCATCCCGGACAAATAATGCGGTGATGAAATCAGGTACGTCGGCTGACAGGGGCAATTATCACAAATACGCTGTAAACAGACACAAAACAATTGCTATCCTACATACAACAAGCGAAGAGGATGACGGAGAAGGAGGGAGAATAGGAAGAGCAGACGGAGGAGAACGGCGTAGTGGATGAGCAGGTGGAGGTTGAAGACAAAGAAACAGCCAAAAAAAAAAAAGAAGAAGAAGAAGAAGAAGAAGAAGAAGAAGAAGAAGAAGAAGAAGAAGAAGAAGAAGAAGAAGGTGGAAAAGGAGGGGAATAGGAGGAGTTTCTTTTAAGAGTAGGTTTTTTGATTGTGACAATTTGCGGCCAACTCTTTAAGATTTCAATTTTATAATGTGTCTTTGGCAGTATACGCAGTTCCAAATGAAAGGAAGTGCTGGAGGAAAAGTTGAGAGGAAATGTGTTAACAGGAGATAATGATACATGTGGGTGGGCAACATCAAGAGATCGATTTAAAGAAGCTATTGTATAAATAAATCATCATGTAGGTGCAGATATAGGTTGTTAAAGATTCGTTGCAACATCATCATCAAGAGAGGCGCATAGTACTGTTTCGTCAAGCCTGTGGCTCAGTACATCGGTCTTCGTCAAGATTTTGAGTTTTCTTTCCCTAGCCTGTGACTGTCCTCAGTTTGCCTACAAGGCAGGAGGCTTCTCTATGTCTGATTCCTATTGCTTGACCTGTCCGACATGGGAGACCCAACCAGTAGCTGCGCTACCGTCGGCATTACCTTTGGGAGTCATTGGAACACACAAGCCCCTCTTCCACTTCAAGATGTATACACAACAAAGAGGACTCATTGTAACTGACATTCGTTTTGGAGATAGTACGCGATGGTGATGCTGAACAAACTCACGGCACCTCATTTATGCGAGAAAACAAGGCAACACAATCACTCTCCAGTTTTGAGGGGGAGTGTGTGTGTGTTGTGTGGAGAGTGTGTGTGAGTGAGAGTGTGTGTGTGTGTGTGTGTGCGCGCGCGCGTGTTTGTGTGTGTATGTATGTATGTGTGTGTGTGTAGGTGACACCAACGGGTATTCCCAATAAAGTCCGGTCTCCGTGACCAAAGGCTTCCGAACGGGGTTCGTGAGCCGCTTACCAGGCGTTTTCGAAACTCAGCCGCGACCGATTTGTGCAGCAGACCGTGTCGCGTTGTGTTATAACGTGTTGGCGTGGGAGCCGGTCATTCAGAAAGCAATGGCAAACTACTGAACGTAAAAACTTGCCTAGATCATTAACGGCAGCTGAAAAATGCTGGTGTTGAATGCAACGTCCTGCAAGGTATATGCAACATTTTTTTTTTCAAAATGCCCAATAAAGCGGCCTTCGTTTGTAGATCAGGGTACCGTGGCTGGATGAGTATGCACCCGGCTCAGAGCTTAGAGGGTTCGATCTCAGCATCGGTCTGGGAATGTTACCAAGAACAATTGGTACCTAATGATATGGGCAGCCGTGGCTAAGAGGTTACGATTTCCGTCTCAGATTAAGAATGCATCACGTTGCATCCTAGCATAGAGCTGGGAATGTTTCTAAGAGCCTCTGGTACATAATGCTGTGACGCGAACCCCTGGTCTCTTGGGTAGTGAAATCGGATACCTATCCTTCTCGGATAAGGGAGAAAAAGGGAGGCCCAGTGTGTAAGTTGTGCACATTAAAATACCACAGAGTTTGGACATTGCAAAGAGTAGGCCGTAAAGGCAACTGTCCTTGCAAAATTGTTAGGAAATAATAGTTACAGCCCTTTATAACATGGAATCTGTCTAGAGGGAGCAAACCTTAAACAAATGCCTGCCGAAGTGAGATACACTGACCTGTGATGCGAATAACTAGGTGTGAAGCGCTCAACTGGAAATAATAACGAAGAAGCAGAATTTGGCACATCATCCCGACATGTGTTACGCTCAGGGCAGACACAATACCTCTAGCCACCGTGACCCTCATCTCTGTTTAAAACTCCATAACTCCGGCTTGTCAAGTTCGAAACACTAAGCTGTCAAAATATAATCATATTTTATCTCGCCGATCTATCTCACCCCGGCGTGTAGACATAGTAATACTATTAAAACAAAAAAGAACCCCCAAAAATTATGTAATCATGGGAGATAACTAGTGTAATATGCAAGGGGGGTTAATTATTAAAAGATGATGTTAGAGTCAAGTTTTAAGGATTGGCTAAATAATGAGATTGCTAGAGCGTGTCTATCTTGAGTAAAGATAAGCATATTAGAATCTTCTAAAAGCACACTACATGAACCTACACTTTTCTGAAATGGGTGTTATATGTAAAATACTATGCAAATGCAAGAGGTTTCCACCGAACTGATCTGGTACGTGTATAAATTTAAGGTACATGGTTTATCAAATGCAATATGTCGTTGCAACTTCGACCAGGTTAACCTTATTGATATCCTTTAAAAAAAAAGATCATTTGTGTTCCAGTAGTGGAAAGAAAATATTAACTGCAATCGTGCCTAAACAGATTCAGAAAGTCAAAGACAATCTGCTCTCAGCCAGAAGGAAAGATGCCAAATCTGCCACGATCAAGAAGGAACATGGACAATGTCAAGTTCAAGGTGTGATGCAGCAGATACTTGTACATACTGGTGATCCAGGACAGAGAGAAGGCAATGAAGCTGAGACAGTCGTTGCAAACTGGTCTGGCAATCAAAGAACTTAAGTGAAATGAATAAATGAAGAACGTATGAAAAATTTTTGCATATCCTTTACAGGGACATCGCTGTCAACGTCAACATTTTTCAGCTGATTGTTGATTTCTTGGCAAGATTACGCCATTGCCATTGCTTTCTGAGCGATCGGCTCAATACCCCGTAAGTTACCGACGTGGAGAGAACCGCTACCAATTCTCTCCCGCTACGAGACTCTGCGTGATAAACGGGATTACGGAGAAAGTGTTGTAACCCCTCAGCCAGAGAGACCGGCCAAATAAAATTAGCACAACGAAATTACGTCTGAACAAACACTCCGGATGAACGAAGAAGAAGAAGAAGAAGAAGAAGAAGAAGAAGAAGAAGAAGAAGGGCCTTCACGTCGGACAGTTCAAGGAATAGTGATACATGTACTACTACTGCCTTGTAGGTAGATTGAGGGAAAGTAAAATGCTAGGGAAAGCAAACCGGAAAAAAATGCTTATCGAAGTTGTGGATGGACAGTTGTGCTCGGTACCTTTTGATGTATTTGTGGACATACCAGTGCCCGGTACTTCTTGATGTATAGGTGGATACACGAGTGCTCTGTAAATAATCATGTACAGGTGGATACACGAGTGCTCTGTAAATAATCATGTACAGGTGGATACACGAGTGCTTGTAAATAATCATGTACAGGTGGATACTCGAGTGCTCTGTAAATAATCATGTACAGGTGGATACCCGAGTGCTCTGTAAATAATCATGTACAGGTGGATACACGAGTGCTCTGTAAATAATCATGTACAGGTGGATACACGAGTGATCGGTACTTCTTGACGTACAAGTGGACATTTCAGTGTTCGGTACCTCTTGGCGTAGAATCAGACGTACGATTTCCAGATAAATGTCTAAATTATAGGCGAACGTATAGTCATACGTCGGTACTTCTTGACCCAACGACAGACGTACGAATGGCCGGTCCTTCTTAAAGTAGAAGCGGCAGTACGAGTACTCTGCACTTCTGGACGTAGAGGTGGAAGTACGAATTCCTGGTACTTCCTGTCGTTTATATGGACGCCCGACATTTCTTGACACAGAAGTGGGCAGCGAGTTCCTGGTACTTCTTAACATACCCACACGTAAGAATGTCCAGTACTTCTTGACGGAGGGCCGAAGCATAAGTTCAAAGCCACTTCATCTCTCTCCTCTCTCTCTCCCTGTCTATCTATCTCTCCCCATCCCCCCGCACCCTTATGTGATGAAACAGTTTGCTTTCGTCAGTCAGCTAGGCTGTCGTGTCCTGTAAACTCATTGTATTGGACCGAATTGACCCTGTGTCAAGGGTTAAGCGGGGTTCACATCCTAGGTGAAGAGGTCAAAAGAAGCTAGTGGAAATGTAAATATTGGCAGGTGTGAATATGGACTGACAGTTTATATGATGATTTATTGTTTTCCCCGTAGAGCAATTAATCTTTATTGTTGTCGCTGTTGTTGTTATATTGTTGTTGCTGCTGTTGTAGAAACCGGTATATGTGAGTTGTGCGTCCTTGTGTAACGTGGACAAATGGGTTGTTGATAGAGCGCCGAGTGCAACCCCAGCAGAGGTAGGATTTTTGTTACTGGCCAGTGCATGTTTTTTGTTCGCATTTCCTTTACAGGACATCGCTGTCAACATCAACATATTTCAGCTGATTATTGATTTTTTGGCAAGATTACGCTCAGTAGTTTGCCATTGCTTTCTGAGCGACCGGCTCACATTCCCCGTAAGTTACCGACGCGGAGAGTATACGGGATTACGGAGAAAGTTGTACATGTCTATGTGAACCAAATATCATAAAATAGGTATCAGACAATTTTATGGGAAGGAAACTTGACAAGGAGAGGAGTTGGCCATCCGACTTCATCTGTCGTGACCTAGAATATGTGGACGCTTAACATGTGACACACCAACGGTAGTATCTGCAATGGTACAACCAATAATACATTGTAATATCCCGGTTTTCCTCCACAGGAAGTAAAACAACATTTCATTCCGAGCATGGTCGCAAGTTCTTTAAGCAGCGAGTGCGAGACTGCGGAGCTGATCGTCAGACTTGATCCAAAACACAAGGCTGACACTAAACTTTATAATGATGTACGCTCAAACTAGTTTATCCAGAGAAATGTGTGACAGAGATGAATAATGTCTCATGGTCTTCTTTTCCCCCTATATGATCGGATTTGTTTCTCTCGGGGGAAAAAAGAAAATCCTAACTTATTCAGTTCGTGGCGACTGCACTAGCCAGGCGGCCTTAATTTCTTAGGCTCAAGACCCCCTGTCCTACTGCAAGGTACTATAGGCAGTAAATTACAGGTTTTTTTTTTGTTTTGACATTAGACATATGAGAGGATGGGCTGTCCAAATGGTTAGAATGCTTTCTCGTTCTGGAGACCTGGATTCGAATCCTCGATAAGGTGTGGAGTATTTTTTTTCTTTTTCTGTCGTGCGGAAAAAGAAAACTGTAATCTGCACAGTTCGCGGCGACTGCACTAGCCAGGCGGCCTTAATTCTCTAGGCTCCAGACCCTCCTCCCCCCCCCCCCCCCCTTTTTTTTTTCTCTCTCGGTCGCATTCCGCAAGGTACTATATTGGCAGTAAATGACAGTTTGACAGACATATGAGACATTTAGAAGAAAGAAGAATCGTTATTGAAGGCCATAACAACAGAAATATTCGCGGTTCACACTGCAATGATTGCACACAAGGGACAAGATCTGTCGCGTTTAAGCCGATGCGGTTATTGTACACAGTGAACAACTAGAACTAGAATTAACTTGGGAGAAAACAGAGATTATGGTCGTCTCCAAGAAGAAATAAATCTGGGTGACTAATTGATCATGCGTCGAAGTAGACTTGTTCCTGCAGCGAGGCGTTGTCATCATTTGGAGGTGACAGGTTCGAATCTCGGTCGGTCATTATAGCTTTCAATTTGTATGTTGTCTAGTGCGGCCTCTAATTCTTTCGTCTACTTCTTTGAGCGGCAAGCAGTACAGTTGTGTGTATTCATGAATTGTCCAAGAAGAAAGAAATACCACAATGTAAAATACTAGTAAATGGGAAAATACTGAAACATATGAATCTATCTCGAAACATTCATTCGCCCTTCATATTTTATAGACAACCTTCATTGTAGATACGAGATTTCATTGGAGTATGAGAACGCTTTTTATGAAGTTGCCATTCTTTAAGGTTTCTATCTTCGCTATGTGTTGGAACTCTTCGCTGGCTGCTGAGGATGGGGACGGAGAGCTTATGGGAATGTCCCGAATGCTGTGATGTCGGTTCCTAAATCAATCAATCAATCAATCAATCAATCAATCAATCAATCAATCTTCGCTATGAAAGTCTCTCTGTATCTCTCTTTGTGTTTGTCTCTGTATCTCGCCTCTGTCATTGTGTCTGTCTTTGTGTCTCTATCTCTGTGTGTGTGTTTCCCTCTCTATATCTCTCTCAGTGTCTCTCTTTCTCTCTCTCTCTCTCTCTCTCTCTCTCTCTCTCTCTCTCTCTCTGTGTGTGTATGTGTGTGTGTGCCTATCTCTCTCTCAGTATCTCTCTATGCGTTTCTTTCTGTCTCTCTCTGTGTTTCTCTCTCTCTTTCTCTCTCTGTGTGTGTCTCTTTCTCTCAGTGTCTTTCTATGTCTCTCTCTCTCTCTCTCTCTCTCTCTGTCTCCCTCTCTCTATTTCTGTGCGTTTATCTCTATTTCTCTTTGTCTCTCTCTCTCTCTCTCTCTCTCTCTCTCTCTCTCTCTCTCTCTCTCTCTCTCTTTCTCTCTCTCTGTATGTCTCTCTCTCTCTTTCTGCATCTCTATCTTTCTCTCTCTCGCTGTCTCTGTCTGCCTCTCCTCTGTCTGTCGCTCTCTCTCTCTCTCTTCTCCCCCTCTCCCCCCCCCCCACTAAACCAACATAAAGTTGCCAACACATCTCATTGTATAGACAGCAACCCTGTAAACAAACAAACAAAAAAACAACAAACAAAACTTTATTTTCAATGGGTTAAGACGGGTTAACGACGGGTTAACGGTTAAGAAGGGTTAACGACATGTGTTGGTGCTTCTTTGACTTTTGTCAGCAAATAGGAAGCCATCCGCTTTAGCCACTCAGCCATGGATAATAGAACATATCCAGAATTTGCTGTCAACTGTCTGGGAACGAAAAGAAGAGAAGAGACCAACCCACTTCATTATATCAGGGTCAGGGATGTGTGAAGGCCTATCATGTCAAACCTGTCAGCAAATTCCCAGAGACGGACAAACCTGTGGTTGCTCTGGTTAGTTGCCTCAGGTGTAAAAATAGATACAGGGCTCTGGGCGAGGAGTACTGGCTGTAATGCTAGATATATATTTCTTTGAGCCCAATCCATAATAGATATATGATGTGGTCAGTATAGCACCGATTATCTTTACTAAGGACGTGAATCGATACAGTTATCTCGTAACTGTCATATCATCTGATGGGAGTTGCCTTGAAGAGGTTAGAACAAGAATCGCCATGGCGAAGGTAGCCTTTTGCAAGATGGAAAACATACTGACCAATAAAAAGATGTTGTGCAACGAGAAAAAGAATGTTGAAGTGCTGCATAAAACCTGCACTTTTGTATGGATGCGAAGCGTGGATAAAGAGCAGACAAGCTGAAAAACATCTAATGCAGTGGTTCTCAGCCAGTGGGGTATCCCCACTAGGGGGGAATTTTAGTGTTCCGTGTGGGTGGGAGGATTAAGATTATTTTAAGATCACGTTAATGCAAGAACCGATTACTTGATATTCCTTTTCCCTCCATACTTTACACTTCTGTACTTCTGGCTCTTTTGAAATTCGTTTCATAACGTCAATAGACCTGCGAATCACGTTTTATGTAGACGTCTAGACTTGTTCTAGTATGTGTTATGAAATTTAGCTTCCATTTTTAAGTATAATGTGTAGGGGTGGGGGTTTGCGGGGGGGGGGGGGGGGGGGTTATAGGGAGGAAATACAAAAGGAGGGGATGACATTCGGAACATATGGTGAAGGGGTGCATGGGCCAAATAAAAAAGGTTGAGAACCACTGATCTAATGGCTGTGGAAATATGGTTTCTGGGAAAATTCAAAGGATACTATGGAAAGACAGAAAAACCAATGACCAAGTTCTATAAGAAACAGACGAAAACCGTAAAGTGATTAGAGAAATTAGACGTAGACAGACAATTTTGAGGACACGTTATGATGAGAAATACATTTGGGAACTAGATGACAACTGGCAAGATAAAGGGGAAGAGAATAAGGGGAAGACAGAGAAGTAAATACCTGGATGACTTGGCTACGTGATATCGTCGAAGCTAGAATACAAAACTAATTCACGACTCTGGTGATGGCGTGAATTTATTATTATTATTATTATTATTATTATTATTATTATTATTATTATTATTATTATTTTGCGCTCACTGGCTTTGAACTCAAACTTCTCCCCCGATGTGTCTCCACCTTGACGTGGTGGGGGAGCTTGCGTGTCCCATCGACCCCATTTGCTTGCTGATGGATGAAAAACTACATATCGGACAGCTTATGGGATAGGGACCAGACTAAGAGAGACACAACCTGCTGCTCTGCAGGTGAGACGGAGGATAGCAGTCAAAAATTTAAACCAGGCGCACGAAGGCAGAAGTCTTGGTCCGGACAAAACTCTTAAGGCTCCCCGTCGAGGGCTGTGGCTGAACGCCCAAAAATAGAGGCGTGATACTGAGCAAGCTACATGCTCAGGTCTGATACATGTTCGAAGGCTCTCAGCTGGGGGATATGAGAGATTCCCGGATGAGAGGGCCAGGCCGTTTCTCGTTCACTGCTGCACGAAGGTAAGGTGCTGAGCCGGCAGCACATGTAGCCTACCTCGTGAGCGAGTACAAAAAGTCAGAAAAGTGCCCCAGTCGAAGGAAATGGTTACGAAAACTGTCTGTATCTAACTCATAGAGAGTGTAGACAAAAGTGGAAGAACGTCTCAATGACACGAAATGGAACGCACGGCGAGCGAACCTATTGCGTGGTCCGAAGTCAAAAGCAAAAGCTTACCGAGTGGATGTCGCTCGCAGTCTGACCGCTCCTGGTGTGTGCTTGAGCGACCAGTGGCAAGCGATATGCCCAACACATGGAAGTGAGGAACTAAAGCAGCCATGAGCAGGACGTGGCAACTCCTCGGGTCAGCCCAGTCTCAGAGCAATATGTGCCGGCTCTGCAATTATGGCCTCCTTGGATAGCGAGGGAATGCCCATGGTCTGCCCCTGCCTTCCCTTGAGGGCCGACCGCGATGTCGTTGATCGTTCTATCTTGACCAGCTGAGATGAGGGCGACATCACAACAGTCTAACGTACCTCGAAACCAGAGGAAGGCTAACCTCATTAAAAATGCCCGCCGGAAGTCGGAAGTGCCGTCCTACGGGTGGCAAACTAAAAATTGACACTACGCAATTACGTCCTAGTGAAATGTCTCGTCCGAATGTCTCTCGTGCTAGGAACAGCTCTGACTACCTAATTTCCGAATGCCGCTCTTGTTCGGAACAGCTCTGACTAGGTAGTTTTCCGAATGTCTGTCGTGCCTGGAACAGCTCTGACGAGCGCAACGACAAGCACATGTCCGAAAACTCGCTGAGTGGATACCGTCTGCAAACTTGTCTGGTTTGTGCAGGAATGGCCCGGGGCAAACGAAATAACCAATATATTGAAGTGAGGATTTAAAGCAGCTATGAGCAGGGCGTGACGATTTCCCTCGGTGAGCCCAGAATCAGGGCGCTATGTGTCGGCCCTGCAACTATGGAAGCAACCTTGGATGGCGGAAAATGCTATGGACTGTCCCTGCCTTCCTTTGAGGGATGACCGTTGTCTTCGACCGTTCAACCTTGGCCAGCTGGGCTGTAGATGGCACCACAAAAGTGAGAGTCTCCCAGGAATGCTACCTGGTCAAAAAAGCACGCTGTAGCCGGATGTGTTGGCCTACGGGTTTCGGCCCAAGGGCGCATAACTGACACACCGCAATCACATCTGAAAAAACACTCCGGATGAACGAAAAGAAGAAGAAGAAGAACTCAAACTTAGTCCATACACACACTATTTATAATAGTGATGGACAGAATTTTGCGTGTGGATTAGCTTTCCCTATTAACAGCGTCCTTCGCCATCAGGTGAACTCACTCTGTCTTCAGAGGTACTTGTAATTTACGTCCCCAAGTCAACAGGTCAACGATAGGTCAACATTTTAGTCCAGCTGTCCGGTGTAGGTTTTGAACCTCTTACCTCGGCATCAGCAAAACGGATGTTTAAGAACACGCGATCTTACCCATTCGACCATGCTGACCTGCGATCGTGTGAAATGACGAAACATCACTGCTCACACTTATTGACACGGCACATTATGATGATGACACTTCCCGGTACCTATTTTAGGTTGAGTTGACTTTTAAGCCGAGGTAATTTTATTTTTCCTTTACAATCATCTCTATGCGGATTCAAACCCAGTTCATCGGACGGCCAGGCAAACGTGGTAGCCATGGCTTTATCGCAGCCTTCAGGGACTATTGATTGTTCATAATATTATTTTAAAATGTGAATGGATATTTCAAAGTGTATATTTTCTTGAGCAAAGTCTCCTTGTGTATAAATTATGTGAGACTCCCTGAACTAAACAACAAAATGATATCACAGCTGAAGGCATCATCATCATCATCTTCCCCTTTTGCCGTCATGCGTCATAGGGGGGGGGGGGGGGGGGGGGGGGAGAGAATAATTGGCATTCCAGCGCCTGATGGGAGGTACTGGATAGTGTCATTCGGTGTGAATGTAGAATGTCTTTGATGTCGTCAATCTATTTTCTTCTCTGGCGTCCTCTAGCTCTTGTAACAGATGTTCTTTGATGTAGGGTCAGTGCTGGTAGTTGATGGTGTTGCTTTCTAACCAAATTGCCGAACCATTTGATCTTGCATTTCAATAAATGTGGCACAAGGATGTTGATCCCACTGTCTGTCTGATAACATCATTTCTTACTCGGTCTCGGATAGTTAAGTTGGCAGCTCTCATCAAGCATTTCATCTCAGAGGTTGAAGGCATACTGGTCTGAAACCCAGCCTTAGCTTTTCTGAAGAAACAATAGCTCTTCGAGTATAAAATGTTTGAGACGCCCTAAATTAAACAAAAACAAGATATCACAGCTGAATGTATACTGGACTGGAACCCACCTACTTCCTATAGTAACGCCTTAGCATTGCTGAAGAAACAAGTGCTCTTCAACAAGGAGACAGACAGAAAACACCTTCGTATGCAATTTTTTTTTCCTGCAATTTTAAAAGCCACGGCAGCCCAGGCAGAAATGAAAGTAGGCCGGGCTGTATTGTTAAACGTCTCGGCCTGTCTGGACGGAAACACCCTCGAATTAGGTCATCGATTCAAACAGAACAAGGTCAAGAACGCATGAACGAGGTCACGTCGGGGAAAACGGATATTAAGATTGTCCTGTTTATATACGGGACCAAGAAAACAGACAACGGGTGTACTAGTTCAGGGAATTTAGATAGTGTGGGTAGGTATGTCTGTTTTTATTATCATCATGTGGGATGCCGAGTAGCGCAGGCGATCAGGGTTCCTCCATAAATATCTCACCTCTGAGTATCTAAAAAGGTTGAGCGGCTTCCGTGTTTCGGGTTGCCAGAGGTCCTGGATTTTCAGGACTATCCGGATTTTTTATGACATAATTCACTGTCCCGAAATTTTTTTTCGGGACGCTAATTTGTCCCGGTTTCAGTCTGAAATGGCTGTCAAAGGCAGTAGTAAAAGACCGCCATTTGGATGTGAAATACAAGGGGAAACCACCACATTATCTTCCCAAGATTTCATGAATAATCACATATCAGAGACAGTGAACGACGTTAATGGCTGACTTATGACATGCTCGTCCAGATGGGTCAATTATGAGCCACAGGTGACACCAGACCTTCATCCACCTACTGATGACAACATCATAACGAATACATTTAAAATAGAGAATACATTTAAAAAAGGAAATACATTTAGAATAGGAAGGTAGAACGTAAGGACATCAAAAGAGTTGAGAAAGTTGAATAATGTTACAAGAGAAATGGAAAGCATAAAAATGAATATCCTAGGCATAAGTGTAAGGGGTGTTGTTGTTATTGTTATTACAGTTGTTACATTTGTTGTTACAGTTGTCGTTGCTACAGTTGTTTTTGTTGCAGTTGCTGCTGTTGTTGTTGTTGTTGTTGTGTTGTTGTTGTTGTTGTTGTTGTTGTTGTTACAAATAGTGTTATTATTCCCAATGCTGCTAAGGTGTTTAGTCCTGGCAATCCAATATCATTCTTATAAATATGCAAGCCCTCTGCACCCACTCCATAACTATGTAAAGGATCTCTGTTACGGTTTGGGTATATGGTGCAATCTGCATATTTTAGACCAATTGGTAACTCGCGAAGGTCCCATTGACTTCTCAGAAAAGTTTATGGTACCCCAGGACAATGTAACAACATCTCTACAACTGATGGAATGAGCCTTAAATTAAGTTGGTAACTGTTGGGAACGACTGCAGTAGCCCCAAAGGGATTTAAAGTACTCATAACTTGTTCACGGAATAACATTAGACATGGAAACAACTGGGACAGAGTCCGTTAAAGTGACGACTGTCTGAGTCAATAGAACCCATGTAGCTAGTATAGGGTGTATGTTTAATGACTGTGCAATGTTTGAAAATATTATCGGTCTAAGTTTTGTATTCACCTTCTGTAAAGATCATGCAATATAATAGGTAAATACAAAACTTGGACTGGCAATATTTTTAAGCACTGCATTTTCATTAAAGATACACCCTGTACTAGGAGTTTTATGGTACATTTGGATTGGACAGAAAGAAATAGTTTGTTGGCTGATTGGTTGGTTGGCTGGTTACTTGATTTGGTGATTTATTGGTTGGTTGATCGGTAGATTGGTCAGTTGATTGAATGGTTTGTTGATTGCTTGATTGATTAATTGATTGGCTGATTTGTTGACTGATTGGTTGGTTGATGGATTAGTTGATTGTTGATTAGATGATTGATTTGCAAGTTGATTAATTTGTTGATTGGTTGGTTGGTTAGTTAGTTGGTGTATTGGTTGGTTGGTTGACTGAGTGGATGTTTGATTGGTTTGTTGAGTTGATGGTTGGTTGGTGGGTGGATTTGATGGTTGTGAATCCTTCGAAATACAATGAATGTTTAATGTTGAGGTTAATATTAAGAATCCCCCCTGACTTGGTATCTGAGA
This sequence comes from Cepaea nemoralis, assembly GCA_014155875.1. Classification (NCBI taxonomy): domain Eukaryota; kingdom Metazoa; phylum Mollusca; class Gastropoda; order Stylommatophora; family Helicidae; genus Cepaea; species Cepaea nemoralis. Next base: position 183,122 of record JACEFZ010016585.1, read on the forward strand.
TTGTTTCAGACCTCTGCCTTGCATCTGAAGCGCACGGAATTGCGGGGGATGCAATACCGATACTGGAGCTTGTCATCAGAGGACAGCCCTGAAGATTCTTCGAAGAGAGGTGCTTCATTATTATTTTTTTCTCATATCCTATTTACAGGACATCGCTGTCAACACCAGCATTTTACCGCTGTTGTTGATTTCTTGGCAAGATTACGCTCTGTAGTTTGCATTTGCTTTCTGAGCGACCGGCTCACATACCTCCATAAGTAAGCAACGCGGTGCGAACCGCTACCGAATCTGGCACAGCTGCGTTACCCTACGTGGAAATACGGGATTACGGAGAAAGACGTTAAACCAGGGAGACTGGCGCTTCATTATTTAGGTAAATGTAAATCTAGCTCCTGGTTAGTGTACGTCTATGTCGCGACATTTAGTTGAAACACGTTGTGTATTTCCATCACCTTCATCAACATCATCATCATCATCATCATCATCATCATCATCATCATCATCATCATCATCATCATCATCATCATCATCATCATCATCATCATCACCACCACCACCACCACCACCACCATAACCACCTCCACCACCACCACCACCACCACCACCATCACCATCATCATAATCATCATCATCATCATCATCATCACCATCACCACCATCACCATCATCACCATCACCATCATCATCATCATCATCATCATCATCGACATCATCGTTATGTGCGCGCAAAGCGGCGTTTGCATTAATATCTCTTAGGAGATCTCCTTCCTTGGTGGTTCGGATCCATTTTATAAATGCTATTCCTCCAAAAAATATCAACATATGCATTATAAAAGCATGGGAAGTGTGCAAAAACACATTACTACATAACTCACTAATGTTAATTATATATTCGGAAAGAGGAATAGGTAACCAATCTGTCTTTTGTCTTAGCGACAGACAAGCACAGGAATCGAACCCTCGCTGAAAGCGCTTATGACATTATCATGGACCCCCTAACAATGACTCTAATCCGCCCGCCAATAGTTGTTTCTAATGTTCTACTTTCATTGGCCGTTTCGTGGGTCAGCAAGGCCGAAATAATAAGAGCTCTAGCTCTTAAGCTTCCGGTGCACTGTTGCCGAGGTATCGGGTTCTTCTTCTTCTTCTTCGTTCATCCGGAGTTTTTTTTCGGACGTGATTGCGTTGTGCCTGTTTACAGCAGAGCTGCGTTCTTGCGCCGTTAGGCCGACACATCCGACTTCTGCGGGCATTTGTTGACCGGGTTAACCTTCCCGGGGGTTTCTTAGGACGTTAGACTCTCACTGTTGTGGTGTTATCTCCCATCCCAGCTGGCCCATATAGAACAGCCAAAGGCATCCTGGTCGGCCCTCAAGGGAAGGCAGGGGCAGACCATGGGCATTCCCCGCCATCCAAGGAGGCTTCCATAATTGCAGAGCCATCACACAGCGCTCTGGTACTGGGCTCACCCAAGGAATCGTCACGTCCTGCACATGGCTGCTTAGCCTCACTTCCGTATATTGGGCCTTCCGTTCACCATAGGCTGTTCTTCCAGAAGCCAGAAGAATGCAGTTTGCAGATGACATCCACACAGTGAGCTTTCGATTCGGACTTCCACGTAATGGATTTGCTATCCAAGCAATATTCCATTTTGTGCCACTAGGACACTTTTTCCACCTTTTTTGAAGCCCACACAGTGAGCTTTCGATTCGGACTTTCCACGTAATGGATTTGCTATCCAAGCAATATTCCATTTCATGCCTCTGGGAGGCTTGTGTAACCGACATGCCTGTGGTAATGAAGTGTGGCAGTCTAAATACTTCTTCATGTACATTTAAATGTCAATCTGAATACAGTTAAAGTAAGCTGCAGTCGACTTGAGCTTGTTGATATCTCCATAGAGCTTGTCCTCGAATGAAGCAGGTGTGGGCCAAAATATCTTTCTCTGTTCTGCATATATTGGGCACTCTTGCAGCAAATGTTTAGCTGTCATTTTACCAGTTCCACAATTACATTCATCTGTATCTCCTATCTTTAGTTTGTTGAACAAGTGGTATTTCAACCTGTTGTGTCCTGTGCGGAGTCTGAAGATTGCTACTTGTTCTCTTCGGTCGAGTTTGTAATATGCATCATCCTTCTGGTGGCCTGGATGCTCTGATTCCCATTTGGTTCTATAAGTGCTTTTTATCAACCTCTTTGCCTCATTATAGGTTATGTCTATGTCAGGCTGTGGTAGTCGTCCGCCCTCTTTTGCCAGTCTGTCAGCCTCTTCATTTCCAGGTATACTGCAATGTGATGGGATCCACTGTATTACAACTTTTTTGGATTTCTGGCATAGACCATGGAGTGCTGCTCTTAGGCCAGCTATTTCTGTGCTGTTATTGCTCTTCAGTATTGAGACAGCTGACTTTGCATCTGTAAAGATAGCTATTTGCGTCTCTTTATTTTCCTCCATCAAGAGCATTTCTGCTGCAGTTTTCAGAGCCTCTACCTCCGCTTTGAAGTTACTTGAAAACTTTCCAGTTGCCACTGAATGTGTTTTTTTCACTCCATTTTTTAAATTGAGGAGAATTCCTCCTCCTCCATTCTCTACTGAATTTTTGGCTGATCCATCTGTATATGCATGGGTCCAATTGCTGCTTGGGTAATGTTCTTTTATGTAGTTTAGGGTTATTTCTCTTCTTTCGGTTTCATGCTGAGTGTTCTTTTTCTCAATACCAGGAATGTTTTCTATCATCTCAGGCAGTAGCTGCTGTCTCCAAGCTGGGAACTTGTCTGCATTGTAAATGGGTTTGACTGTTGATATGTTAAGTATGGGATCTGCCCTAATCTTTCGTTTTGCAGTTTCTACAAAGTTGCTACGCTTCAGTCTTCCCTTTCCAAAACCACTAAACCTTTTATACATAGGGTGGTCTGTCAATCTTCTAAATTTTTCAGCTTGTTGCTGGGCTCTGCTATCTCTTCTATCCTGCATTGGTTGTAAACAAGTGATCTTTTCTAGTTCATTAATAGGCGTTGTCTTCAGGCTTCCAGTTATGATTCGCATTCCTTGATTTTGGACTCTGCTTATTTTGTTAAAGTTTGACTTAGCTGCTGTTGCCCAAGCTGCAATGCCATATTCCAGTACTGGCCTCACCCGTCCAGTATATAACTTCTTGAGAACTTTCTCATCTGCTCCCCACGTTGTACCAGCAAGCTTTTTCATGATTGCCATTCTTTGCCTTGCTCTTGTTCGATTTTTCTCAACCTGTGTCTTCCATGTCAGGCGACGATCAAAGGTGACTCCTAGATAGTTTGGATTTTCTTCATGGCGCAATATTTTTCCATTCAATACCAGCTTAGGTTGCTGAGTTTTAGTTGAGAGGGAGAATACTGTGCATGTTGTTTTCTCCTCACTTATCTTCACTAACCATGATTTTGACCAGTCCTCTAGCGCTAATAGGGCTTGCTGTATTCTGCTGTTAGCTGTACTAATATATTCTTCAGATGTCCATATGGCTAGGTCATCTGCAAAGGATGATGTGTGTACTCTGGCTGGAAAATTTTCCGTGATGTCGTTTATATATGCTAGGAATAATGTTGGTGAAAGAACTCCTCCTTGGGGGACACCTTGCTCCAACAGCATCATTTTGCTGGTTTGTCCTTGTACTTTTGTCCTGGCAGTTCTGTTCTCAAGGTAGTGGCTGATCCATTTGTACATTTTCCAACAAACATGCATTTTTTGCAGTTTTACTTTCAGTCCTTCCTTCCATACTTTATCAAATGCTTTTTCTAAATCTATCCAGACCGCTAGTGTGTGCTTTTTCTCTTGGAAGGCATCCTCTATTTCCTGAGCTATATAGGTTATTTGATCTTCAGTGGATCTGTACTTTATGAATCCTGCTTGGTGAGGTGTTAAGAGTTGGTTTTCTTCCAGATGCCATGTTAGCCTGCCATTGATAATGCGTTCCATTAATTTTCCTACACAGCTAAGAAGACTGATAGGTCGATAGCCATTTGGTTCTTCCAGGTCTTTTCCTTTCTTTGGGACTGGTATTAGTATAGCTTCCTTCCATGCCTGTGGGACTATTCCCCTCTTCCAGCTGTAAGTTAGGACTGCTAGTAGTTTCTTTTTTGCCTTAGTGCCTAATCCTATTAGCATTTCATTTGTGATTCCATCCTTTCCTTTTTAGGGTATTCATTGCCTGTTCCATTTCTTCCATTGTTAGATTTGCCATCATATATTCTGCTGCTGTCTCTGTATATCTATGATGTATCTGTTTATCTTTGATTGCGTTCTTCTGTTCGGCTGTAATATCAATGTGGTTTGCACTGGCATAGTGTTCCATTAGTGCATTTGCAGCCTTTTTTCCTGTAAGCAAGGCATTTCCTTGTTTAATTGTTATTTGTTTGTTTCTAGGTCCTTCATTGTTCATGGCTTTCACTAGTTTCCATAGTTTGTTTCCATCCCTGTCAAAATTCAGGTTTTCTGTTTTTTTCCTCCAACAATCTCTTGTTGTTTGATTTACTGTTCTTTTATATTTTGCTGAGATGGCTTTGAGAGAGATGTTCGCTTCAGTTGTTTGTTCTCTCTCTGCGGTCTTCCTAGCATCTTCAACTTTGTCCTCCAAAATTTGTAGTTCCTCAGTCCAGTATGGTTTGTAATTTTTCCTCGCTCCTCTTGGAATAGACTCAGTGTCCGCCTGTATTATTGCTCTGTTTAGACTTTCCACCATTTGCTTCATGTTGCCATATCGTATATTTATGTTTTCACAATATTTGTCTGTTAGTATGGAAAATCTGTCCCAATCTGCTCGTTTGTAATTCCAGCGAGGCAAAGGCTTTTGCTCCTGTGGAACATACTCCATATTTATTACAAGCTTGATTGGTCTGTGGTCACTACCTGCTAATTGGTCAAGCACATGGCGATCGATTTTGTGGAGGATGTCTCCTGTGCAGAAAGCTAAGTCTGGAGTAGAAGTGGTAATCCATCTTCTGGAGTAGAAGCTCGGTGTGTCATCCGCTTTGTTGAGTAGATGGAGATTTGAGTCTATTTCCCAGTCCTCCACTTCATCTCCTCTTTTGTCAGTATCTGGGTATCCCCATCTTTCTGAGCGGCTATTAAAGTCTCCGACAACAATGCAATTTGTGTCAGTTATTTCCATGTTTGAGAGTGTAAGATCCTTATCTGCCGCGCTATACAGATTGTAAATTCTTATTTTCATGTCCTTTATCATTATATCAACACCTATAATTTCCGTTTGGTTGTCAGAGATCACAGATACTTCGCTGCAAGGTATTGTATTTCGTGTAAGTATTACAACTCCTCCTTTGTGTCCTTCGCGGTCGAAACGTGTGGCCTGATATCCCTCGACTGAAAATGTGCGATTGGCGTTGAGGTGTGTCTCTTGAATGCATGCCACATCTATTCTATCTTTATGAAGACGCTGTGTTAGGGAGGCTTTCTTGTTATAAACTGCTTCGGCATTCCATTGTAGTATGTTGAGAGTCCGGGGTGTTTGGTCAATAGCTCTTAACCTACTCCTCTGTGCCTTGACTCCACAGCACAGGGGAAGGTGACCACCAGTAGTCATGGGTCCCCTCGAGGCAGGGGGCCCGGCACTATCACCGCCTGATGGGACTTCACGGGATTAGCACCATAACGATTAATTTTCATCTGTGGCATCATGAAATGATAAAGTTACGTTGCACTTCTTTGTCAAGCCTGTGGCTCAGTACATCCGATTTCGACAAGCATTTTTCGGGATGCTTTCCCTAGCCTTTGACTGTCCCCAGTCTACCTACAAGGCAGCAGGTTTGTGCGTCACTTCGTCTGGTCCCTCTCCCTTGACCTGTCCGACATGGGTGACCCTACCAGTAGCTGTGCTACCGTCGGCATAGCTCTTGGGGTCATTGGAACGCTCAAGCCCCTCTACCTCGTCAAGGTGGACGCACGGCAGAGGGGGTATCGGGTTCAACTCCTACATCGGTCATTTGGACTAAAAGGTTGACTTCTCGTCCTTGACTTGGGGATGTAAATTGCATGTATCTCAGAAGTCGGAGTGGGTTCACCTGATGGCGAGGGACACTGGTAATAGGGAAAGCTAATGCACAAACAAACATCAGCCCAATGCACTAGAAGAAGTAGCACGCGTGTGGACTACACATGGGTTCAAAGCTACCTAACGCCCCAAAAAACAAAAAAACTTTCCCAAGAAGATTCCTTCCTCAGATTAAGTTTGGTAAGTTCACGAATCTGTGCATTGAAAACTTTCTCTAAAGTTATCTATAAGCCGCACACCGCTAAACGAATCAGCGTTCGTGTATAATACACATTAGTGATTTGTCCTACGGTCTTCTGATAAAACGGAAATTCCTCTAATAGGCATGATAATAATTTTTCAAGATATTATTTTATGAGTTAAGTTGAGTTCGTTTAAGTCAAGAACCTATATCATAGCACTCGGGGCATTCCCCTACGTACTCAGTCCCCATCTTCAATAACCAGCGATAATGTTGGTAACCCCCCAGAAGGTTAACCCGGTCAACAAATGCCCGCAGATGTCGGATGTGTCGGCCTAACGGCGCAAGAACGCAGCTCTGCTGTAAACAGGCACACCGCAATCACGTCCGAAACCAAAAATCTCCGGATGAACGCAGAAGAAGAAGATGTTGGTTACTATTGATATAGAAAATGACGTGTTTTTTTAGAACTCTCATATCATACGTATCCATGTCGTGTGCCACAGAAATAATAGTTCGTATTATACGCTAAAAGACATACCAGTGACGCTAACAAAAGAAAAACGTGAATTTTAGGACAACCTTATGAAATAAAACTATATAAAACAGAGGACGTTACGGTGACAAGCTTTCATCAGTAGACAGCACCAAGAAAGCTTCACAACCCTATTTCAATGTAATGTCACCTGCGTAGTTTGTATATTTTGAGTGGGTAAAACTAGGAACTATAAGGAACTGTAGTAATCTTTAGAACAGAATGGGCAAAAGTAGAAACTATAAGGAACTGTGGTAATAACTAGAACATATTGGGTAAATGTAACGAATTGTAGTAATCTTTAGTAAAAGTAGGAATATAAGGAAGTGTAGTAATCTCTAGAACAAAATGAGTTAAAGTATGAACTATAAGGAACTGTAGTAATAACTAGAACAGAGTGGGTAAAAGTATGAACTATAAGGAACTGTAGTAATAACTAGAACAGAGTGGGCAAATGTAGGAAATATGTCGAACGAAGTAGCAGGAATCATAGAGTGGGTACAAGCAGGGAATGTAAGGGTCTGGAGCAGCAATTGGGGAGAATAGATAAAAGTAGGCATTGTAAGGGACTGGAGTTGCCGCGGAGAAAAGTGAGTAAAAGTAGGCACTGTTAGGGACAGAGTTGCCACGGTGAAAGTGGATAAAAGTAGGCAAAGTAAGGGACTGGAGTTGCCACGGAGAAAAGTGTGTAAAAGTAGGCACTGTTGGGGACAGAGTTGCTACGGAGAAAAGTGTGTAAAAGTAGGCACTGTTGGCGACAGAGTTGCCACGGAGAAAAGTGGGTAAAAGTAGGTAATGTAAGGCACTGGCGTTGCCACGGAGAAAAATGGGTAAAAGTAGGCAATACAAGGGACAGAGTTGCCACGGAGAAAAGTGTGTAAAAGTAGGCAATGTAAGGGACTGGAGTAAACACTGAGGAGAGTGGGCAAAAGTTAGCAATGTAGGAGACTGGAGTAACCACTATGGAGAGTGGGTAAAAGTAAGCAATTTAATGGCATGGAGCAACCAGTGGGGAATTAGCTAGTTAGCTAGCTAGTTAGATAGCTAACTAATTAGTTAGTTAATTAGCCAGTTAGTTAGTTAGTTAGTTAGTTAGGTAGTTAGTTAGTTAGTTAGTTAGTTAGTTAGTTAACAGACCATCCTTATTGCACATCGAACCATTGAGTCCATAAGTGCTCGGACCCCCCCCCCCCCCCCCCCCCCCCCCCCCCCCCACCCCTCAGCAAATCCCGCAGAGTGTAGCGGCTCATGACACCAGTTATGGATTGGTTTATTACTCTTCTTTGGCTTCCTGCAGAGTGTTCGTATCTGACCCCACCTCTTTTAACTTGCAGTTCTCGCAGTCTGACTATGGTTGTAGATTCGCAGTCATCACTTGGTTCTCGCACACTGGGGAGAGTGAGTACAAGTAGGCAACTTAATAGCATGGAGTAACAATGAGTAGAGTATGCAAGACTGGGCTGGAACTGAAGTACAGAGAACGAATAGCATGTAGCTCATGTATAGGGGTGAAGTTCGCCGCAGGCTGAGTTCCCTGGTACAAAATCAGCTGAAACAGTTTAAGTGAGTCACAAGCTCATGCCATCATGTTCTCTGAGTACCCTTCTGCACATATCCGGATACATGATAACGATTCTTTACCCTGAGACCCCAAGTCAAACACATCAATATATTACAAAAGAAACCAGAACAAAGAAGCAGCGGAAGAAATTTACTCTGATTGCATCGATTGTGTAGCAGGATTCCAATATATTTCTTACCATTCATGAAATATAATAGAAATTTATTCATGCGTTTCCACTGAACTCTTCTTCGAGAATATAGTAACGGCAGGAGGCGTACATATACGCAGTTATCCTTCAATCCGAATCAACATTTGAAACCAGCACGAGATCATCTAGACAGATGACTCATTGGCGGAATGGATCATCAAATCCGTCTCTATGTTGATGACCCTTGGCCATAACAAGGAAATGTCTGGCAATAAAGGAACATCGGAAACATCAAGAAGTATTATTACAGTGACGGCACAAATTACAGTTGCGGCAGAAATTACATGTCAGTGGGAGTGCGGACTGTATCGCGGACAGAAAAGAATAAATTGCTACAAAAATTATCACTTTTCCGGTAGGTTTGGGATTTGTGGAATAAACTGTAAATGTGGCCGTAAGCTCCATACGGGAGTTGATGAGAAATGATGATGATGAAAAGGTAAATGAGAGCAGTTGAGTATGAGGGTGATAAGAGGACGATATAGTTATGCGTGCGTGTCAGAAATTCATTTTGGGATGTGGATTAAAAGCTGTTAGCCCAAACAGTATCCGCATATTGTCTTCTTATGTCCTTTATGTTTCATTATATCATAGATCCTAAACAGATCGGCGCCTAGTCGTCCTTGTTTTGTTGTTTCCTGAAACCCCGGCAATCTCCTTCTCGTATTATTCATTCCCGTTTCTAATTCTCTTCACAGAATATTAGTCTGCCAATACAGAATGGTGTCAGTGGGAGATACTGCAGTGGGGATCTGAGCACTTATAGAGAAATAGTTCCTTGTGTACTGAGAATGATCTGTTGACTAACTAACTAACTAACTAACTAACTAACTAACTAACTAACTAACTAACTAACTAACTAACTAACTAACCAACTAACTAACCAACTAACTAACTAACTACTTAACTAATTAATTAACTAACTAACTAACTAACTAACTAAACTAACTAACTGACTGACTGACTGAATGACTGACTGACTGACTGACTGACTGACTGACTGACTGACTGACTGACGGACTGACTAAACTAACTAACTAACTAACTAATTAACTAACTAACTAACTAGTTGTGTCGGTTTGTGTTTGTGATTGCCTGATAGAATGAGAGGTTTGTTGCCGAATGGCCTGTCGAAGTACAGACAAATGGTTCTAATGGAAATGGAGTCGCAAGAAATTCAGGCCTGAATTCGGGATTTGGAGAGTTATGACGATGTTCCAGAAAAAGATGACAGTAAGTCTTTAGCGAACAACGCTTTTGATGACTATCTAACGTAGATAAAGAACGAACGAACGAATGAACGAACTCTATTTTAAACAAACAAAAAAGATCACAAATCTGGAACTTAGGCGCGTCTTACATTCGACTCTTCCAATCACTCATCTTTCGTTCATCAGTTATGTATTGTGTTAAATTCACACAGAAAAACTCATGGTCAATTGAATGTTGTGAACATAAACGATGCATATTACCATGTTATAAGACAGACAGACAGACAGACAGACAGACAGACAGACAGACAGACAGACAGACAGACAGACAGACAGACAGACAGACAGACAGACAGATATCTTTTACATTTGTTGTCACAGTTGTACACCCACTCAATAACACACACATACACACTCTCTCTTAAACGCAAACACGCACTCACTAGAAACTTTAACGAAGCACAGCTAAATAGGTTTATCAAGTCTTTAAATGAATGAATGAATGAATGAATCAATCAATCAATCAATCAATCAATCTATCTATCTATCTATCTATCCATCTATCTATCTATCTATCTATCTATATATCAATCTATCAATCAATCTATCAATCAGGTGCCGTCTCCACAATGAAGGTTGGCTGCAATGGATCTCCAACACTGTCTCTTGCCTTGACTGTACGTTCTGTCAGACTGCTGTTTGTCCATCTCTTGATGTTATCTTCCCACTTGTATCATTGTCTGCCTCTTGCTCTACTGACTTCAACCTTACCCTCCAGTGTGGTTTTTATAACAGTGTTATACGTTTTAACGTAACCGAAATATTTCACTTGCCTCTTTTGCTTTTTATTTCAACTCTCTTTTCATTCCGAGGTTTTCTAGAACCTCTGTATTTGATTATTTTTGTTTCCATGAAATACGACATATTCTTCTGCATATCCACATCTCCAGGGCCTCTATTCGACTTTCTAATTGCTTTTTCATTGTCCAGGCTTCTGCGCCATACAGTAGTGTTGAATATACATGACATTTGACAATTCTCATTTTTAATGCATTTTAATATTTTTAGATGTTAATACTGATCTCGTGTTGTGGAAAGCGTTTTTGGCCATTACTATTCTTTACGTGCGATTTCTGTTTTACCTTCTGCCGGTGGTTTCTTAATCTGGTTAAATCTTCTGGACTTAACATTAAAACCGCCGCTTCAGCAGGTATGTCCATGGGGGTGTCAAACAGACACGTAGTGCGCATTCAGGGGAACATATTCAGGGAGGCGGGAGTGAAATCCCGGGGAAGCGACAGAAGAGGAAGGCGGGTTGCAGGTGTTAGTTGTAGGACAAGAGGTCGAAGCCCAGATTCATTGCGCATCACAGAAAAAAGCATAGGCGATGATACATTTCGAGTAGGCAGAAAGGGATGTTCTTGTGTGGGATGACAAAGAACCCGAAGAAGCTTTGGGAGTCATGATGTCGTTGATGTCAATGCTGGTAACGAGACCTCGACTACAAACCGAAATCTGATGCAATTGCTCTAGAAGTGGTCTGTGTGTGTGTGTGTGTGTGTGGGTGTGTGTGTGTGGGGGGGGGGGGGAGTTCTGGGGAAATGCAAAGAATATCATAGACAGACCAAAAAAAAAAGAAGATCAAGTCCTACAGGAAACAAATGAAAACCATAAACTGATTAGAGAACGAGCGAACGAACGAACAAACTTTATTTTCACAGAGTCACAAATTTGGCACGCAGGCCCGTCTTAAATTAGACCCTTCCAATCAATCATCTTTCTTACATCAATGAACTCGTGTGCATGTCGTGTTACATTGAAATAGGAGGAAAAAACATTGGCAAATGAAAGTTGTGAACATAAATAATGCATATTACAATATTATGAGACAGGCAGGCGCACACACACACACACACACACACACACACACACACACACACACACACACACACACACACACACATACACACGCATATACATAAATACATACATACAAACCTGCATTCATACTTACATCATTTACACAAACTCTCACAGTTATGCACCAACTGAATAACACACAAATACACACTCCTTCGCATACACATATACCCACTTACAATCACAAAGTCACTATCTCTCTCTCTCTCTTCTCTCTCTCTCCTCTCTCTCTCTCCTCTCTCTCTCTTCTCTCTCTCTATCTCTCTCTCTCTCTCTCTTTCTCTTTCTCTTTCTTTCTCTTCTTCTCTGTTTCTTTCTGTTTCTCTCTGTTTCTTTCTGTTTCTCTCTTCTCTCTCTCTTTCTCTCTTTCTATCTCTCTCTCACTCTCTCTCTCTCTCTCTCTCTCTCTCTTTTCCTCTTTATTTCTCTTATTCTCTCTCATGGATACGCTGTTTAGCTTATTTAGTACGTAAGGATTGTTTACTTTATGTGATATCAAAGACAACCTTCATAGGACATACGTGCACATATCACTCGCTGCAGACTTATATGGGATTTGAATAACGAGGAAACAAACAATAGGTTGTACAATTTATTGCCTGGCTTATTTCGCTGCATCTCGCCAGGTACATACTGCACACACCATAAACTAAACTTCTTCTTTTTCTTCAGCATTCCGAGCCATTGAGGTTCTTTGCTACAGATACAAGCCGTCTCCATTCGTCTCTCTGGTTGACCTTCTCTTGCCAGTCGCTGATTCCAAGTGCTTGTCCTTTAACGTTCCAAGGACGTTGTACAAATAAGTCAGTCCGAATTCGAGGCTTATTTATCTGTTTCGTAACAAAATAGTTTTTACAAACGTGGGGATGTTGACCTCACGCTTCAACCCCCAACCTGGAGGACCAGGGTGTTTCTCTTTGTCTGTTCTCTACCCTTTGACCTGTCCGGCTTGGGAGGCCCTGCTGGTAGCTACGCTACCGCCGGCATAGCTCTCAGGGTCATTGAGAAACTCAAGCTCCCCCACCACGACAAGGTGGAAACACCATCGGGGGAGAGCATAAACTAAAGCAATAAGATAAATCCTTCAAGCTGAAATATGCACACATAAGCATTCCCACAGTAATTTGCATTTTCTATTGCGGTAATGTTAAACTGATAATCAAGTCGTTTTGTTTGCACACAGCTGCCTTTCCTATATGAATCGCAATGGCTTCTGCCACCATTAACATTCGTCCATTTTGGAATTGAACGCGACAACAGGCAGCAGCATGTTTCGGAAACTGAAATGCTTTGGCCATATTATTTGACACAGTAATTTGGTAGGATACTAATGTGAAGAAGGTTGTAAGATGCGATTTAGGCTAGCAGGTCGACCTAACCTGAAGTGGCTTCCAGAAAATATCTTAGGAAGTTAAGGCGTTCGGCGTAATATTGACAACACGGACATTTATTGACAACATGGATATGTATTGACAACATGGACATTTATTGACAACATGGACATCTATTGACAACGGATATTTATTGACAACATGGACATCTATTGACAACATGGACATCTATTGACAACACGGACATTTATTGACAACACGGACATTTATTGACAACATGGATATGTATTGACAACATGGATATTTATTGACAACATGGACATTTATTGACAACATGGATATGTATTGACAACATGGATATTTATTGACAACATGGATATGTATTGACAACACGGACATCTATTGACAACATGGACATCTATTGACAACATGGACATCTATTGACAACGGATATTTATTGACAACATGGGCATCTATTGACAACATGGACATCTATTGACAACATGGACATCTATTGATAACATGGACATCTATTGACAACGGATATTTATTGACAACGGATATTTATTGACAACGGATATTTATTGACAACATGGACATCTATTGACAACATGGACATCTATTGACAACATGGACATTTATTGACAAAAGGGACATCTATTGACAACGAATATTTATTGAAAACGGATATTTATTGACAACGGATATTTATTGACAACATGGATATTTATTGACAACATGGACATCTATTGACAACAAGGACATCTATTGACAACATGGACATCTATTGACAACATGGACATTTATTGACAACATGGACATCTATTGATAACATGAATATTTATTGCAACATGGACATCTATTGACAACATGGATATTTATTGACAACAAGGACATCTATTGATAACATGGATATTTATTGACAACATGGACATCTATTGACAACATGAATATTTATTGACAACATGGACATCTATTGACAACATGGATATTTATTGACAACAAGGACATCTATTGACAACACGGACGTCTATTGACAACATGGACATTTATTGACAACATGGACATCTATTGACAACATGGACATCTATTGACAACATTGATATTTATTGACAACATGGACATTTATTGACAACACGGACATCTATTGACAACATGAACATTTATTGACAACATGGACATCTATTGACAACATGGTTATTTATTGACAACATGGACATCTATTGACAACATGGACATCTATTGACAACATGGATATTTATTGACAACATGGACATTTATTGACAACACGGACATCTATTGACAACATGGACATCTATTGACAACAAGGACATCTATTGACAACACGGACGTCTATTGACAACATGGACATCTATTGAGAACAAGGACATCTATTGACAACATGGACATCTATTGACAACATGGATATTTATTGACAACATGGACATCTATTGATAACATGGATATTTATTGACAACATGGACATCTATTGACAACATGGACATCTATTGACAACATGGATATTTATTGACAACAAGGACATCTATTGACAACATGGACATCTATTGGCAACAAGGACATCTATTGACAACAAGGACATCTACTGACAACATGGACATCTATTGACAACAAGGACATCTATTGACAATATGGACATCTATTGACAACATTGACATCTATTGACAACAATGACATCTATTGACAACATGGACATCTATTGACAACATGGACGTCTATTGACAACATGGACATCTGTTGACAACATGGATATATATTGACAACATGGACATCTACTGACAACAAGGACATCTATTGACAACACTGACGTCTATTGACAACATGGACATCTATTGACAACATGGACATCTATTGACAACATGGACATCTATTGACAACATGGATATTTATTGTCAACATGGACATCTATTGACAGCAAGGACATCTATTGACAACATGGACATCTATTGACAACAAGGACATCTATTGACAACACGGACGTCTATTGACAACATGGACATCTATTGACAACATGGACATCTATTGACAACATGAACATTTATTGACAACAAGGACATCTATTGACAACATGGACATCTATTGACAACATGGACATCTATTGACAACGGATATGTATTGACAACATGGACATCTATTGACAACATGGACATCTATTGACAACATGGACATCTATTGACAACAAGGACATCTATTGACAACATGGACATATATTGACAACAAAGACATGTATTGACAACAATGACATCTATTGACAACATGGACATCTATTGACAATATGGACATCTATTGACAACATGAATATTTATTGACAACAAGGACATCTATTGACAACAAGGACTTCTATTGACAACATGGACATATATTGACAACAAAGACATGTATTGACAGCATGGACATCTATTGACAACATGGATATTTATTGACAACAAGGACATCTATTGACAACATGGACATCTATTGACAACATGAACATCTATTGACAACATAGATCTTTAAGTCGGCTTGTGCGCTATTGACCACAACACACGTATTCATTTCTAAACATATCAGTCTAGCACCAAATTCCCAATATCCTCAAGGCGTGTAAAATCGTGCGTTTACTTTTCACAAAGCACCACAGCAGAACACAATGTCCAATTCTCCCCACCAGTTTGTCCCGAATCGTCTCCGCCCCTGTCGCCTTCTAAGGATGGCCTTGGGTGTCACTTGCATGTTTGCCTGTTTACCCACCGAGGCTAGCCGAGGACACGACTGCTTCCCGAGTTAGCTTTTCTGCTGACCAAGCGCAAAATTTAGCTTTGGATGAACAAGCTAAACGAACACCTTGTTATTTGGGGTATGTGCACGGAGTTTCGACTTCATTCAGGTTTAACCCTTCTTGTTTACGAAAGACTGGGGCATTACAATGAGAGAATAAGAGATGTCCCACAAATTAACTATTGCCACTCATCATAATAGGCCCTGCCAACTGACGTAGGCGATCATGTCACTCCATGGATCTGTGTTCTTAGTGGTCAAGATCAACTTTGTTGATGGTATTTTTTGCATCCTCCATCAGTCCACCCAGCATCGTTTCACTGTGTGTGTCTCTAATTGCACTTATCTTTCCCGTGGACTTTTCCTAAATACCAATCTTCACATAATATTACCTCTATGGTCGTTTTATTTTTTTATCTTTCTTATAGTTATAATATTGGTATACATTCATTAGACTCTCTCAGGCAATTACTGTTAGTCACCCTGTCAGGTCAAGGCATTCGCAATATTCATATCAGGATCCACATGGTTGCTTCCAAGCTCTTCCTAATTTGCCATGCGGAAGTGCGGGGAAATGAACAAGTTGATAGGCTGGTAGGGAATGCACCTCTTATTGGTAGATTACCTATGGACAACGGAGAGGTGGTCGTGTGCCCATGTGAGCAGGCTGAGAAGGTGGGGGAACAGATTGAGAACCCGTACTTGGAAAGAATGAAATTGTGGGGGATCAGCAGGGGTTCTGGAAGAATCTCAGAACTGAGAGGGGAGACCAGGAGAACTTTCAGTCAGATAGCCGTGGGAACGATTAGTAGTGTGACTCTTCGCTGGCTGTTGAATGATGGGACGGAGTGCGTATGGGAATGTTCTGAGTGCAGTGATGTCGGTTCTTATCTCAGCTCAACTCTTTCTAATTTGTTCATGCACGTTGCCTGGTTCACTGCCACACAGCAAACCAGGCTCTATATAGCATGTCAGTAATCTCTTTCTGATATTCAATGCTGGCAACATAATAGATATTTCATTTACTCATTTACAGAAATGCAGTTTTTACCTTGACAAATTTCACTCTTAACCTTTGTCAAAAGATAAAAAGATCTACCAACAAAAAATCAAGAATCAGTTCGACTTAATTGCATCTGTCATTAGACAACCGTTCCTGTGTTGATGGGGTTAAGGACATAATTCGTAATCTCGCATACCGCATTCGAAACACGATTTGGCATCAGATCGCCTTGCGTTGGTTTTCATATAATGGTATGTGTGCCGGTTGTTCAGAAAGCAATGGCAAACTACACAAATCACAAACAGAGAATAAAACCTGGGGTCGACGGCGACGTCCATTAAAGGACACGCAACTAACTTTCATTTGAAAGGGAAAACCGGGACGAATGAGCGTCCCGAACGCATGTTTTCTGGACATTGAATTATTTCATGAAACCCGAACCTGCCCTGGAAAACTGGGACGTCTGGCAATCCTAACGTCACCTAGTTATTGTCTGACGTTTGGTTCTCAATTTGAAGAAGCAGACATAAAAACTCCCAACTTTTCATTCGGAAAAATCTGGGAAGTCCGTTGGATTAACTGCTTTGATTTCTCTATTGTCCCACACAGAAGTGGTAACACTCCTGTAATCCCTTAACATCTCGGTCGTGCGGGCCTCACAATGCCCGTGTGTTGGCAACATGAGTCTGGCAAATTCCGTCCACGATTGCCGGATTAAATTTTCCGGCGGTCGCGGATTCTGTGCTATCAGAGAAGAAAATGGTTTTTAAAAACGCGGGATTTGGGGGTTGAGACTTATATTATTACATGAATAACTGATGCAAGCATTTGTGGGATGTTTTGTTTGCGTTAATTATTATAATGATAGGGTGTAAGTTGTGTGGAAATATCACATTATTATTCTGCTATCTAGCCAGTTTTCTCATTGGACAGATATGTTATGTCAGGAGCTCAGTATCATTAACATTAACGTTAAACTGACGTATTTTGTCTTGTTGTTGTTGTTGTTGTTGTTGTAGTAGTATTTTGTCCTTAGTCTATATCTCTCTATACCATGTGGTGTTACAGTAAAATGCTTGGATTTGAATAAGTTAAAATGTTAACATCACATGGCAGTGGGTGTTTAAGTAACAATTGGGATTTTATTTTAAATTGCATGTGTTTTGCAGGAAGCTGCAATCGCAGCCAGCTCCCAGTGATTCCTTTTGATTTATTAGCCAACCTTAAGGTCAGTAGTTTGCTATTGCTTTCTGAACGAGAAGTACAACTGACCCGTATGTAATATACCATATAAAACTTCACCATCTAAAACTTCATTATCTAAATCTTCGCTATATTAATCTTCGCTATATAAAACTTCGCCATCTAATTCTTCACCATCCAAATTTCACTATCTAGATCTTCACCATATAAAACTACGTCATGCAAAACTTCACTACATACAATCCACACCATATTAAACTTAACCATCTAAAATGTTAATTAAATAGATATCCACCATCTAAATATACATCATAAACTTCTTCACCATCTAAATCTTCACTATAGACATCTTCACCATATAAAAAGTACTATAAAAATCTCGACACACTTTTTCTTTAAATTTATTTTTCTCCTTCTCTATCTTCAGAGAGTGAGGACGTGTTTTTGTGAGCTCTTATTTCTCGGATTTTTATTACTGACAGCTGAATTAACCTAACATGGTGTTTTTTAAAATATCTTTGTGCTCGTTGTGATTCTATGGATGAGGTTAAATATTTCTTAGAATAATACAAGTGGCGATTTTCGTAAAAATGTGTATTAGATACGATATTCATTTCAAATGATAGCTGAACACTAACAAAATTAGACGAATCAAGTGCATAGGCGTCTAAAAACCAACCAACCACAACACGTGACTTCAAATTGCCCGCGGCTTGTCTAGACTACAATACGATCGTTGTATTCTTCAAGCCGGTTTGATAAAATTATGCAATAATGTCATCGGTAGGATGACCTCTTTGGAGGTGACTGGTGTGAAAACAAGATCCGGTTTACGATCGACCGTGAATAAAACTCACACACTAAACAAAGAGAAGGCGGTGAAGACCAAGCTAGCCAGGTGTGTGAATCCAGTCGGCCGAGTAGTCCAACATACCAACTCTGGCCAATGTATTACAGTATCCTTTAACAATACACTCTATTAAATAATTATGAGGCATTTCGAACTTGCCTCCTCAACTATTACAAGCCTGAACTATTTCAACACGGACAAGATAGGCGCGGGGCCTACGTGGAAGACCTGGTTACGACGCAGATCCTTAGGATACATTTGTATCACTCGAAGAACAAATTATTTGCTCAGCGTAGTTGTAACATGACGTCTACGGTCATTCGCTCCACGTTGCAAAGTAAACTCTTTAAACGGGAAAACACGCACCCTTCGAAACAATATTACATCGTTCATGAACGTGTCATAATTTTGACATGTGAGGTCGCGTTCAAAACACCATAGCTGATTGGAGGAGGGTTAACCCCAAAGCTTGCCAGAATGCATGACGGGATCGCCCAAAGCTTATACCGCGCAGAAGTATTGACATTTCAAAGGAACAAGATGTGTTTTCTTGGAATTTATATTATACTATGCCCCTCTTCAGTTAAATGAGAGGAAAGACGGTGTTCGCAGATAGATGGTAGGATAGACGGATGAATAAAGGACGGACAAATCCAGTACAAAAATGCCAAGATTAGTCTGAGAAGAAATTAGGAGAAGCTCAGCATTATGTACGAGTAATGGTCAGTTTTCCCTAGAGTCTGGTATGCCTAGAGTCATCAATGATACTCCAAGATGGTGATACATTCCACAGTGGAACTGCCAGCCTAATGTTTCCAGCAAGTATCTTATGCTAACCTTGTTACTTGGAAGTCCTGCCTACATCATCATGTCATTCCTAAAATAAATTACCAGTCAAGGAAGAACCATTTTCAACATATGACTGATTCTCTCTATTATCATAACAAGGACAGAGAACACGTTACCAACAAAAACTCTAGTCATTAGTGTGTAAGAACTTTATTTTAACAAACATGAGATCATAAATATCCAGAAATTAATCACGATACCAAAAGAACAGTTAATAATAGTAATAAGTGACTTGTGTAGAGAACAATGTGTGGCTTTTCTATGAACAAATTGACACTCACGGAACAAACTGTGGTATTAATGTTCAAAATTGACATCATATATTCTCTAATGTTGTGTGTACCGATGTGGAATTTGTATTCTATGGAACCACCAAATGTTTCTTCTTCCACAGGCCTTAATGTGAATTAAACTTTATGTCAAAATGTAGCTCTTTTTTTTTTATCATGTATCTCGTGATGTGCCAACTTTTCATATCTGTTTAATTAAGTATTAAACAACAACATTGAAGAATTTGGAACCTTAAGTGGCTGGGTAACCACGAGTGGACAGTAAATTCCTGTTCCACTGTAAGCTCCCAGGTTCCAAATTGTTCATAAGGGAGAACCGTACATTTTATATAATTCTTGTCAACCGTTTCACCTTATAGGGAAAATGGATGCAAGTGGGGGTTCAATGAGCTAAATATTTTCTGTTCTCCTATTTCTTTTGGGGAAGTTTAAATCAGGAGTGGAACCATAAAGTTTATTCGGGGTTACCCTAGATAACCTGAGCTACAATGGGTCACTTTGTCTTCTAGCGACCTGTCCACTCCGTTGAAAAGTAGTCCCATTACTCTAGCTTGACTTTATAACGGGGCAGGCTTTGGTGGGTACTGCACTTCCCTATCCAACATACCACAGTAATGTTGAAAACATTAAATCTTGGCTAAAATTAGACTTTGTCGAATTGGAAAACTCAATGCATACATTTACGTGTAGAGACATATCAAAGACACAAGACATCATCAGCATGCTTGTCTCGAGTGAGGAGTCAGAATCTACACAGCCCACAACTACAGCTGTGGACATCACAGCAGACAATATTTCTCAGCTAATACATACAATGTAGTGAACAGGACAATACCACCAACACGAGGCCAGATACCCCATCAGTGCTCTTGGCCATTGAAAATCCAATGGAGCACCTCCAAAATAACGTAGAGACCAACGTAAGAGTGGCAGGAGAAATACCAGCCTTAGATAACTTCCCAACTATCAATGGACAAACGTGCGATTGTCATAGACACATTGAGGTAATAGAACAATCTTAAAGTCGCTCACTGTTACTGTTACAGCGAACATCGAAGCGAACAGCAAGACCAGCAGTGACTACACTGCTCTCAAAGCAGAAATCACGCTCCTAAGAGAGGAAAATCTGTTGCTAAGAAAAACAATAGAAACTTTACAGCATGAGTCCACCACCAACCCAACTAAACAAGCGTGTAACTCCCAAGCAGCTGTACCAACTTCTTCGGAGAATCTAGAAGCCCAGTTTCACCAAAAACAAAGAACTAAAGACGCGAAAAAAACCTCAATGTGCAGAGGAAGATACAACACAACAAGCAGTCTATCCCATTGATGTAAAAATAAGCAACAGATTCGAAGTGCTACTGGAAAATTCGTCAGAAAACGTACAGTGATATAGTGCACTGCCAACAGACAATGCACACCTGCAGGAAACACAGGGAGAGTCAGATGGAGACATACAGACTGCTGCTGAACGGGAGAAACAACGGGCAAGGCGTACTGGCAACCAACATATACAGACAGTACGACCCGACTGTACACACATCATAATAGGCGACCCTTTAATTAAAGGTCTATACAGCGACCGGATGGCCACTTCAGACAAAGACATTGTTTCCATAATCCCACTGCCTGGGGCCGGTGTTGACCGGTTAACAGACAAGATTGACAGGTTGGCTGTAAATCGTAACATTAGAAAAGCAAGCGCACACATTCGTATTAAGTACACCATGAATAACCAGCAGATAACAGTATCTCAACTGCTGGCACTTTTGAACGGGTTACGTCACACTTTTCCTAACTCGCCTATTGTCTTCTTCTCCATCATATCACAGAGTTATGGATTCCAGCGTCGTCTAGCTGACATAAATAACAACATATTGCAGAAGCTTTGTTCTCACAACAACATACAGTTCATTAACAACACACCGTTGTTTACTTCATAGACTTGTGCATCAAAAAAGCGACTTTATAAAGACCAAATACATTTGTCTACTTTGGGCACCAGCTTGCTCGCCAAAAATATCTTATACCCAGAACGGACACAACATACATCCAATACCGGATCGCGTTGGACCATTTTAGCTACTCCACCTGAAACTCAAGCCAGACGACATACTCCCGTCACATCAAGTACCAACAGGCCAGAAGAGCGCAGACCACTCATAACCACTGCACCCGAACCCGAGCCAGAAAGAACACTTCCACCACACCAAATCAGTACAATACGCCCTCTTTCACACAGGAGGGTGAAAATTATGAAGATAGATTCTCTCCTCTCCACAGCAAGGAACAATTTATCAGTAACAACAACGTGCCACCACAGCCTAAAGTTAGCCACGAATCAGAGCCTGTAGTTGGTAGTCGTTACACAACAGTGAGAAATCAACAGCATTCATTTCATTGTAACCAAGAGTTGTTATACCTCACACGTTTTAGCCCAGCTTCACTTCGTCAGGCAATTATGATGTCGTTGTACTAAGGACAAACACAGGCTGGTATTTACTAGCAGTTCAGCACAAAGCAACACCGGATCTCAGTACAAAAAAGAACATCTTCTGGTACGTTTATGTGCATACTTGGTTATTGCTTCATATAGTAACATATTAGATTGTACGTGACTATAAACTTTGACTCGTATTGACGTCACAGAAATTGATACTTAGTTGTATATCTTTTATAATAATTTTTATTGTGTTTATACTGTGAGCAAGGGAGTCTTCACTGCCTATCGTTACTGATCTGTGTACGTATTTTTGAGGTTATATTGACAGAGATATTACTGTTTCTCTGTACTTTAGAGTGTGTATTGTTATAAGGACGTAAGTTGTATTTATTTTTGTGTTTTAAGAATGTATGATTACGCATTGTTAAAATTTCTAATAAGTACGAACACTGGCCCAGTAATAATGGGCTCAGAATCGGGCATTTAAACATCTGCCATCTATTAGGGAAGCTGCCTGAACTATCACTTATACTTAATCAAAATGTTCACATGCGAAAGTCAATTAAATGGTAACATCTCAGATGATGACATCGCTATCAGAGGTTTTACAACCATTAGAAGAGATGCCTATCAGAAACAAGAGACGGGTATTTCAGTTTATATTTCTAACTCGCTTAACTTCCGCCGCAGGCTAGACTTTGAAACCTGTGATATTGAGTGTGCATGGCTTGAGGTTAAACGTCAAAATCTCATACCCCTAGTTGCTGTCTATCTCTATCGAAACCCCAGTGCAGGAAATATCTGGTATGAAAAATTCACCACTATGATGGATGAAGTCTTTAGTAATGGGAGAGAAATAATGCTGCTAGGTGACTTCAACATAGACACTAACAAATCAAACAAAACATGGGAAAACATAACAGAATCATATAACTTCCAACAGTTAATCAAACAAGCCACTAGAATAACAAAATCATCTGCAACACTTATAGAACATATTTGTACTACATGTGCTGACAACATCACAGAATGTACCGTACCTATTAATGCAATGAGCCATAACTACCCAGTATGTTGCACGTGGTCGAAAAGAGGTACCAAAACTCAGAAACACAAACATATAAGTATAAAATATAGAAATGATAAAAACTTCAATCAAGGTGTCTTTTTACAAGACTTGCTCAACTCACCTCTAGACTATGTTTACCAGCTTCCCGACCCAGACGATGCTCTGGATCACTGGCTGAAGATCTTTCTAAGTGTATTTGATAAGCATGTTCCATTTAAGGAAGTCCGTGTTAAATATCACACTAAGCCCCCGTGGATCACACAGGAGTTAGTTGAACTTATGAGAGACCGGGACAGAGCACATACAAATAAAGATCTAACTATGTACCGTAGTCTGAGAAACAAGTTCAATATGTTATTCGAAAGGAAAATAAAAGCTATTTTCAGAACGTAATCATAGGTAACACCAACACTAACAATATATGGAAATCAATTAATACCTTGACAAATAAACACACATCTTCATAACCACCAACATCAAATCAGGTTACAAGTGATCAATTCAGTAGATTCTTTCAGTCCGACATAAACCAACTGAAGGCTGCAATACCAGATGTGCCTCAAGACATATCTTTATTATCATCATTCTGTGAGAACAAATGCTAAGGTGACATTCCCTCCAACATACCGCTAATGACTACCACTGAAGTATTTACTCATCTCAGTAACCTAAAAAACCAATAACTCATCAGGACTAGATGGAATCAATAATCGAATCCTTCGCTATGCTGCACCGGCGATCTACGAGTCACTAACTTGTATAATATAAACAATGTCCCACCAAAGGTCACTTCCCATCAGCCTTTAAAATCGCTAAAGTGTATCCTTAATTAAAAGCTGGTTCATTAGACGATCGTCTCATGAGTAATTATAGGCCAATTTCAATATTAGCCTCACTATTCAAACCGCTAGAAAAGCACACCCACACAACAACATTAGAGCACTTAGTTCGCCACAAACTAATAGTTGATAGTCATTCAGAATTTCGGCCTAAATATTCTTGTCATACGGCCCTAACAAACATGATAGAAAACTGGCATCAAAATATTAACAACAATACTCTATGCGGAACGATGTTTATAGACTTTAGAAAAGCATTCGATGTGATAGATCATACTATTCTAATAAAAAACTAGAAACAATGAAAGTAAGATTTAATATAGTGACATTAATAAACTCATTTTTATTAGACAGAAAACAAGTAATATCACACAATAAATCTCTATCTCAAGCCATTACCATTAATATTGGAGTACCTCAGGGGTCTATACTTGGCCCTGTGTTATTTGCCATTTATATAAATGATCTTCCCTTATATCTGTCGTCGTCCTGCGATCTACTTGCAGACGACTGCACAATATATACAAACGCTATTGATCGTAATGTGCTAGAATTATCCCTGCAACAGGAAATAAATAGTGTAATTAACTGGAGTCATGCAAACCGCATGCAAATGAAAATTTCTAAATTAAAAAATTATGTTAATAGGAACCAGGCAAAGACTTCAAACTCTAATCTCGCAGAGAACGCTTCAGCTGCACATTGGTAGCACGCCTATAAAAAGTGTAACCGAGCACAAGGCACTGGGTCTTATCATAGATCAAAATCTATCCTTTAATTCCCACGTTCATGCTCTAGTTAAACAAATAGCCAAAAAAGTATACCAACTTGCCAAAAGTAAAAATTTCCTCGGCGAAATCACAAGAAAGATATTCTATACTTCCCGCATACAAACACATATTGATTATTGCTCCACAATCTGGGATGGATGCTCCAAATCAATAACAAAACGCCTGTATTCACTCCAGAAAAGAACAGTGCGTTTAATCAATGGTGATAAGCTTACAGACAATTCTAACCTACACGAACGTCTTCAGTTACTGCCTCTCCACAAACGCCTACTTTTTAATAAGGCTAAACTAATTCACAAAATTCTATTTTAAAATGCCCCAAGCTACCTTTGGCCATTGTTTAAATATAATGCAAGACATAGTAAACGACTAAATATACTTCATGTCCCTAAACTTGAGATAGACTTATATAAAACAAGCTTAGCATACTCTGCCACTCAGTTGTGGAACAATTCTCCACAAGAAATCAAAGACACCACCAATCATTGTACATACAGTCGCAACCTGTTTGAACACTACCTCAGGGCAGATTACATGACCCCATAAAAAAAAACAACAACAACAAAGACAATAATAATGGTAAATTACCTCGAAAGACAAGTAGCCAAAAAACATTCCCATATGTATGGCACGTTACACCTTCCTTGGGTATTTATAATGCCCATGTT
The DNA here is from genome assembly GCA_014155875.1 of Cepaea nemoralis. Classification (NCBI taxonomy): domain Eukaryota; kingdom Metazoa; phylum Mollusca; class Gastropoda; order Stylommatophora; family Helicidae; genus Cepaea; species Cepaea nemoralis. The sequence goes on from JACEFZ010016585.1 coordinate 208,893, forward strand.
AAACATTGCCTCAGTGAGTTATGTATTATTGATTATTTTTCATGCGTTTTAATGCTTATTGTTCTTTTGTTGTCAAAGATTTGCTTCATAAGAGATGTTGAATGAATGAATGTATGAGAGAAAATAGAAAAGAACGGAAGAATGTCAGACGGGCCTGCGTGCCCAATTCTAAACCCTTTGAAAATAAACATAAAGATTTTCGACAATCTAAATCGTCACCATATAAATTTTCACCATATAAATCTTCACTGTATAAAACTTCGCCATATATATCTTCACCATCTAAAACTTCACCACCCAAAACTACATCGTCTACAATGCTACCATCTAAATCTTACGCTCATAAAAGTTCCCTACCTTCATATATATCTTCACCATCTATATCTTCACCGTCCAAATCTTCACCATCTGAAATTTCACCATCTAAATCTTCTCCATCTAAAACTGCACGATCTAAATCTTCACAATATAACACTTTACCATATGAAACTTCACCACATAAAACTTCACAATTTAAACCTTAATCATGTAGAAACTTCACCATCTAAAGCTTTCACCATAAAAATCTTCATCATATAAAATGTCACCTATCACACTTCCACCAACTAAATCGTTATCATATAAAAATTCCCTATCTAAAATTTACCATCTAAATCTTCACAATCTAAAACTTCACCATCTGAAATTTCACCATCTAAATCTTAATCATCTAAATCTTTAACGTCTAAATCTTCACCATCTATATCTTCAACATCTAAATCTTCACATCTAAATCTTCACCATATAACACTTCCCCATCTAATCTTTACCATCTAAAACCTTATCATATAAAACTTCACCATCTAAGTCTTCACCATCTAAATCGTTACCATCTAAATCTTCACCATCTAAATCGTTACCATCTAAATCTTCACCATCTAAACACTCATTATCTAAATCTTTACCATCTAAGACCTCACCATATAAAACTAATTCATCTAAATCTCCACTATATAAAACTTCACCATCTAAATCTTCGTCATCTAAACCTTCAATACATAAAATACCCCCATCTAAAACTTCACAATATAAAACGTCGCCATCTAAATCTTCACTATCAAAAACCTCACAATAAAAAACATCACCACCAAAAACCTCACAATAAAATATCTTCACCATCAAAAACCTCACAATAAAAAACTTTACTTTCAAAAACTCCACAATAAAAAAACTTCACCATCAACAACCTGACCATATGAGACCTCACCATATAAAACCTCACCATATAAAACATCACCATATAAAACCTCTCCATATAAAAGTTCACCAACCTTACCTCTCCATATAAAACTTCACCAACCTGACCTGTCCATATAAAACTTCATCAACATGATCTCTCCATATAAAACTTGACTAACCTGACATCTCCATATAAAACTTCACCAACCTGACATCTCCATATAAAACTTCACCAACCTGACCTGTCCATATAAAACTTCACCAATCTGACATCTCCATATAAAACTTCATCAACATGATCTCTCCATATAAAACTTTACCAACATGACCTCTCCATATAAAACTTCATCAACATGATCTCTCCATATAAAACTTCATCAACATGATCTCTCCATATAAAACTTCATCAACATGATCTCTCCATATAAAACTTCATCAACATGATCTCTCCATATAAAATTTTACCAACCTGACCTCTCCATATAAAACTTCACATCATGACCTCTCCATATAAAACTTCATCAACATGATCTCTCCATATAAAACTTCATCAACATGATCTCTCCATATAAAACTTTACCAACCTGACCTCTCCATATAAAACTTCACAACATGACCTCTCCATATAAAACTTCATCAACATGATCTCTCCATATAAAACTTCATCAACCTGACCTCTCCATATAAAACTTCACCAATCTGACATCTCCATATAAAACTTGACAAACCTGACATCTCCATATAAAACTTCACCAATCTGACATCTCCATATAAAACTTGACCAACCTGACATCTCCATATAAAACTTCACCAGTCTGACATCTCCATATAAAACTTGACCAACCTGACATCTCCATATAAAACTTGACCAACCTGACATCTCCATATAAAACTTCACCAACCTGATCTCTCCATATAAAACTTCACCAATCTGACCTATCCATAAAACTTCACCAATCTGACCTCTCCATAAAACTTCACCAATCTGACCTCTCCATAAAACTTCACCAATCTTACCTCTCCATATAAAACTTCACCAATCTGATCTCTCCATAAAACTTCACCAATCTGACCTCTCCATAAAACTTCAACAATCTGACCTCTCCATAAAACTTCACCAATCTTACCTCTCCATATAAAACTTCACCAATCTGATCTCTCCATAAAACTTCACCAATCTGACCTCTCCATAAAACTTCACCAATCTAACCTCTCCATATAAAACTTCACCAATCTAACCTCTCCATATAAAACTTCACCAATCTGACCTCTGCATATAAAACTTCACCAATCTAACCTCTCCATATAAAACTTCACCAATCTAACCTCTCCATATAAAACTTCACCAACCTAACCTCTCCATACTTCACCAATTTGACCTCTCAATGTAAAACTTCACCATCTACAACTTCGCCATCTATAACTGTACCGTCTATAACTAGACTTTACGTTGGTTGGCCCTCTCCAGGACACGGCAACGCGGACCCCACACCGCCAACAGAAGTCAGAACAGACGCAGCTAAGACACCGCGCCCTACTCAACGTTTATTTACTCACCTTGCCAAGTATTCTAATCTGGCCTAGATCTGGACAGTCTCAAGAATCGGTTGACCTAATTACTTCCAGATACTCCTCTTTTATTTCTCTGAACCATCTGTCAGACGTGGGCGATGACAAAGGTGGAGATTGAACGAAATTGGTAATGTACTGTTCTCTCTCGTGTATGTCGAGGTTAGTTAGGTGTTAGTCAGATACGACTGAAAGCGTGGGCGGTCATGACTCGCCATTTCACTCGATTACCAGAGTCGTGGATCAGCTCAGTGTTTCTGTCCCGCCCATGTCATGTGACCAAACCATCCGGGTATTTTCCTCTCGGTCTTCCTCTTGGTCTGTTTCTCTTGATCTTGCCAGTTGTCATTAAGTTCTCCAATCCATTTCTTCTCATAACATGTCCAAAAATTTTTGACTGTCTACGTCTAATTTCTCTAATCAATATACGATTTTCTCCCCCGATGTGTCTCCACCTTGACGTGGTGGGAGAGCTTGCGTGTCCCATCGACCCCATTTGCTTGCTGATGGATGAAAAACTACATATCGGACAGCTTATGGGATAGGGACCAGACTAAGAGAGACACAACCTGCTGCTTAGCAGGTGAGACTGAGGATAGTCTAAACTTTAAATCACGAAATTGCGCACGAAGGCAGAAGATATTGATCCGGACAAAACACTAAAGGCTCCCTGTCGAGGGCTGTGGCTGAACGCCTCTAAGCCACAAACCCTCGGACCTGAGAACCGGGCCGATACCCACCTTTCGAAAAATAAAGGCGTGATACTGAGCAAGCTACATGCTCAGGTCTGATACAAGTTCGAAGGCTCTCAGCTGGGGGATATGAGAGATTCCCGGATGAGAGGGCCAGGCCGTTTCCCGTCTCACCGTTGCACGAAGGTAAGGTGCTGAGCCGGCAGCACAAGTAGCCTACCTCGTGAGCGAGTACAAAAAGTCAAAAAAGTGCCCCAGCCGAAGGAAATGGCTGCAAAAACTGTATCTAACTCATAGAGAATGTAGACAAAAGTGGAAGAACGTCTCAATGACGCAAAATGGAACGCACGGCGAGCGAACCTATTGCGTGGTCCGAAGTCAAAAGCTTACCAAGTGGATGTCGCTCGCAGTCTGACCGCCCCTGGTGTGTGCTTGAGCGATCAGTGGCAAACGAGTTGCCCAACACATGGAAGTGAGAAATTAAAGCAGCCATGAGCAGGACGTGGCAACTCCCCGGGTGAGCCCAGTCACAGAGCAATATGTGCCGGCTCTGCAATTATGGAAGCCTCCTTGGATAGCGAGGGAATGCTCATGGTCTGCCTCTGCCTTCCCTTGAGGGCCGGCCACGATGTCGTTCATCGTTCTATCTTGACCAGCTGAGATATTAGCGACATCACAACAGTTCAACGTGCCCCGAAACCAGAGGAAGGTTAACCTCATTAAAAAAAATGCCCGCTGAAGTCGGAAGTGTCGTCCTACGGGTGGCAAACTAAAAATTGACACTACGCAATTACGTCCGAGTGAAATGTCTCGTCCGAATGTCTCTCGTGCTAGGAACAGCTCTGACTACCTAGTTTCCGAATGCCGCTCTTGTTCGGAACAGCTCTGACTGGGTAGTTTTCCGAATGTCTGTTGTGCCTGGAAAAGCTCTGATGGGAGCAACGACAAGCACATGTCCGAAAACTCGCTGAGTGGATGCCGTCTGCAAACCTGTCTGGTTTGTGCGGGAATGGCCCGGGGAAACGAAATGACCAATATATTGAAGTGAGGATTTAAAGCAGCCATGAGCAGGACGTGACGATCTCCCTCGGTGAGCCCAGATCCAGGGCGTTATGTGTCGGCCCTGCAACTATGGAAGCAACCTTGGATGGCGGAAAATGCTATGGACTGTCCCTGCCTTCCTTTGAGGGATGACCGTTGTCTTCGACCGTTCTAACTTGGCCAGCATGGTTGTAGATGGCTCCACAAAAGTGAGAGTCTCCCAGGAATGCTACCTGGTCAAAAAAAGCACGCTAAAGTCGATGTGTTGGCCTACGGGTTTCGGCCCAAGGGCGCATAACAGACACACCGCAATCACATCTGAAAAAACACTCCGGATGAACGAAAAAAGAAGAATTTACGATTTTCATGTGTCTCCTGTAGTACTTGGTCATTGGTTTTTCTGTCTGCCCATGGTATTCTTTGCATTTTCCTCAGAAACCACATTTCTGCAGCCATCAGATGTTTTTCAGCTTGACTGCTCATTGTCCAAGTTTGACATCCATACAAAAGAACAGGCTGTATGTATCCCCTCAACACTCTTTTTTTCCGTTTCAATTGACATCTTTTTATTGGTCGGAATGTTTTTCATCTTACTAAAGGCTACTTTCGCCATGGCAATTCTTGTTCTAATCTCTTCAAAGCATCTCCCATCAGATGTTATGACTGTTCCGAGATAATTGTTCCGATTCACTTGTTGAAGAATATTCCCATTTAGTATGTAATATTGCGGTATTTCGTTCTTCCTAGTAACTACCATAACCTGTGTCTTTTTACAATTTAATTCTAACCCCAGTCGCTCACTGTGTACAACAACCGCATCTACTAATTGTTGCAGATCCTGCGCATTGTCTGCAATCAATACTGTATCATCTGCATATCTAATGTTATTGATGTATCCTCCTCCAATGCTGATTCCATTTATATCTTCTACATTTCTGAAAATTTTTTCACTGTATAGGGAAAATAGATCTGGAGACATTACACATCCCTGGTTAACAACTCTCTTAATAGGCTAATATTGTCCCACTTCATTATCAATCCTTATGGCAGCTTGCTGTTACCAATATATGTTATTTATAAGTCTAATGTCTTTCCCATCAATTTGTAGATCTGCAAGCATATCCACCATGTTGACATGTTTAACTCTATCAAAAGCCTTTGTGTAGTCAATAAAGCAAAGATGAATATCCTTGTTTACTTCTATAGCACGTTCAATAAATGTTCGCAGCATATACACAGCATTTACTGTGCCCTTTTCTTCTACAAACCCACATTGTTCTTCCCCTATTTCAGGTTGTTTTTGCTTTCTTTGGCAGTAGACGGTAAACTGCTTTTTATTAGCGCCGAATGTTGAGCGGCGCTCATCAAACGCGAATCTCACACTGTGCCTATGGCTTTGGGCGGAGGAGCTGAATTCGGAAGGTGCAAGCCTCAAACCTGTGCGAGCACTTGCTATCTAAACATTAAATGCCATGGCATGGCAGACCAGACCCTAAACTTTGCTCTAAACTGGTCTAGGATCGAATCTCCCACAGGCGGACAGTTATAACAATGCTTTGCTGATCCGGCAGCTTATGCAGCTTGCCATATTCCAGACGTATTTGTGTTACCTTTCCTCTGGAGTAAACTGGACAGGCTGAGTGAGGGGTCATGCTGCATGGACAACACATTGTCTTTACAATTCTCCACAGGATTTGTGCTATGGGCGGTTTCTATGCCTTTGGTTTGAAGCACAATGTAACAAACTATCGTCAGCCAGACGGTCAGGTGCCAGTACTGTATGCCGAGGAGGATGGCAATGACCGCAGAGTTACAACATACAAAGAGTGTGCAGCGTCGACTCGCTCATCAATCATCATCATCATTTGCCGTGCCAATAAGCGATGGGGGTCTAAGATTATCTTTGGCTATGGAGGTAAGCATGGCCGAATGGATAAGTTTGCTCGCTTTTAAACGTCCGGTGTGTTGATGGCGAGGTAGCGGGTTCAACCCCTACACCGGTCAGTTGGATTAACATGTTAACTTCTTGTCGTTGACTTGGGGCCGTGAATTACAAGTAATTCAGAAGCCAGGGTTTGCCTGATTGCGAGGGACACTGGCAGTAAGGAAAGTTAATCTACGCACAAAAACTAGTCCATTGCACTAGAATTAGTACCACATGTATGGACTACGCTGGAGTTCATAGCAAGCGAATGAAACAAAATATATCTTTAGCTATTTCCTTTGGCAGATGCTCATTTCATAGGTAGGTGTAACACCTACACGTTTACCCTACACCAGCCACACAAGAAATAATCATATGAGACTCCACGACCGTGCTACAGAAAATCTCAACCGGCAGTCTCCGCTCCAAATGGACAACCAGTATTCGGAAGCCGCGCTACACATCTCTCACCTGAATATAGGCATCCCAACATGCCGGAGTAAAAGGTAATGCACGCGGAGACTAGCTGGCCAATAATGCACCAGTACACACGGGAAGCAGCATGGGCATGGCTGATCTAATCAATACAGTACGGACACCGCCACACCGCCGGCAGTTAATAGCGAGTCTCTGAGACCTTTCCGACTGCATGAACTGGGAGTGAAGCCTAGTCAAGCATGCCAATGTCGCCTTCGGGGTCCTCATGAAAACTTGAAATATTGCACGTCCTGTACAGGGTGTTGCAAGCAACCCCAGGTTGCATTTTAGTAGGATATTTTACGTTCAGTAGTTTGCCATTGCTTTCTGAATGGGGCGTCAACGATCAAGTCCAATTTAATTGCCGGTGTAGGGATTGGATGCCCTACCTCTCCATTAGCGCACCGGAAGTTTAAGAGCGAGAGCTCTTATCCTGTAGGCAACCTCTTTGGGGTTGTTACTGCATTGGAGGACCAAGCTCGCATCGGGAATGTCTATGTTACAGTAGCGTCGTCCAACATAACATAACATAACATAACATAACCTATCATAACATATAACCTAACATAACATAACCTATCCTAATATAACCTAACATAACAAAACGTAACATAACCTAACCTAACATAACATAACCTAACATAACATAACCTATCATAACATAACCTAACATAACATAACCTATCATAACATAACCTAACATAATATAACCTAACATAACATAACATAATGTAACATAACATAACCTAACATAACATAACATGACATAACATAACCTAACATAACATAACATAACCTGACATAACATAACCTAACATAACATAACCTGACATAACATAACCTAACATAACATAACCTGACATAACATAACATAACCTAAGATAACATAACCTGACATAACATAATGTAACATAACATAACATAACCTAACATACCATACTTTACTCTACACCCAAAGACCTGTCCGACTTAAAGCCAGACAACACCAGACTATTATTTATGTTGCCACTTGTAATCCTACCCGAGTCACTTGGTGCAAAATCCTCCAGTAATTAACGAAAATCCAATTTGTCTACATAGCAAGATTTACAACAGCCAGCAGTGAGAGAACAACAACAGTGCAACAGTTGCAGGACACCAACATACAGGCGAAACACAACAAACTCTTTTATATTCCCTTACCCAAGCAATACACCCAGCCCTCCACGTAACTTTTCTTATCGGAAACAAATTATTTCGTTGTCCAAATAATTATATTTTCTGATTCTTTCTGCCCAGGCCAGTTATTACCTTAACTTTGTATCATCATCATCATCATCATCATCATCATCATCATCATCATCATCATCATCATCATCATCATCATCATCATCATCATCATCATCATCATCATCATCATCATCATCATCATCATCATCATCATCATCATCATCATCATCATCATTATGCGCCTTGCCGATAAGATTGGTTCGTCATCTCGGACGATCACCAGAGTTTTGAATCAGCTACGTGTTCTAGTCCCGAGTTGAGTTGAGTTGAATTGAGCTAGAAACGACATCACTGCATTCAGGACCTTCCCACACACGTTACGTCCCCTCGTTCAACAGCCAGCGAAGAGTCATACTGCTAATCATTCCAACTGCCATCTGACTGAAAGTTCTCCTTGTCTTCCCTTTCAGTAATGAGATTCATCCAGAACCCTTGCCACCCCCCCCCCCCCACCATATTAATTTCTCCACAAACGGGCCTCAATCTGTTCCACCGCTTTCTCCATCTGGTCCTAATTATGCCAAGAGGTCTAGCCATCCATATTCCTCGTGAAGGTGAAGTTGTGGTGCGGATATGGGAGAAATGGCTGTACACCAACCTCACTCCCAGAGTGGGAGAAACGCCTGTAAACCAACCTCACTCCCAATGATGGGAGAAACGCCTGTACACCAACCTCACTCCTAGAGTGGGAGAAACGCTTGTACACCAACATTACCCTAAGAGTGGGAGAAACACCTGTACACCAACCTCACTGCCAGAGATGGGAGAAACGCCTGTACACCAGCCTCACTGACAGAGATGGGAGAAACGCTTGTACACCAACCTCTCTGCCAGAGATGGGAGAAACGCCTGTACACCAACCTCACTCCTAGAGTGGAAGAAACGCCTGTACACCAATCTCACTCCTAGATTGGGAGAAACACCTGTACACCAACCTCACTCCTAGAGTGGGAGAAACGCTTGTACACCAACCTCACTCCTAGAGTGGGAGAAACGCCTGTACACCATCCTCACTCCCAATGATGGGAGAAGCTCTTGTACGACAACCTCACTGTCAGAGATGGGAGAAACGCCTGTACAAAAACATCACTCCCAGAGATGGGAGTAACTTCTGTACACCAACCTCACTGCCAGAGATGGGAGAAACGCCTGTACACCAAACTCACTGCCAGAGATGGGAGTGACGCCTGTACACCAACCTCACTCTTAGAGTGGGAGAAACGTCTGTACACCAACCTCACTCCTAGAGTGGGAGAAACGTCTGTACACCAACCTTATTTCTAGAGTGGGAGAAACGCCTGTACACCGACCTCACTGCCAGAGATGGGAGAAACGCCTGTACACCAACCTCACTCCAAGAGATGGGGGAAACGCCTGTACACCAACCTCACTCCTAGAGTGGGAGAAACGCCTGTACACCAACCTCACTGCCAGAGATGGGAGAAACGCCTGTACAACAACCTCACTCCCAATGAAGGGAGAAACGCCTGTACACCAACCTCACTCCTAGAGTGGGAGAATCGCCTGTACACCAACATCACTCCTAGAGTGGGAGAAATACCTGTATACCAACCTCACTCCTAGAGTGGGAGAAACGCTTGTACACCAACCTCACTCCTAGAGTGGGAGAAACACCTGTACACCAACCTCACTCCCAATGATGGGAGAAACGCCTGTACGCCAACCTCACTCGCAGAGATGGGAGAAACGCCTGTACACCAACCTCACTGCCAGAGATGGAATAAACGTCTGCACACCAACCTCACTCCTAGAGTGGTAGAAACACCTGTACACCAACCTCACTGCCAAAGATGGGAGAAACGCCTGTACACCAACCTCATTGCCAGAGATGGGAGAAACGTCTGTACAAATACCTCACTGCCAGAGATGGGAGAAACGTCTGTACACCAACCTCACTGCCAGAGATGGGAGAAACGTCTGTACACCATCCTCACTGACAGAGATGGGAGAAAAACCTGTACACCAACCTCACTGCCAGAGATGGGAGAAACGTCTGTACACCAACCTCACTGCCAGAGATGGGAGAAAGATCTGTACACCAACCTCACTGCCAGAGATGAGAGAAACGTCTGTACACCAACCTCACTCTTAGAGTCGGAGAAACGCGTGTACACCAACCTCACTCCTAGAGTAGGAGAAATACCTGTACATCAAACTCTCTGCCAGAGATGGGAGAAACCTTTGTACACCAACCTAACTGCCACAGATGGGAGAAACATCTGTACACCAACCTCACTGCCAGAGATGGGAGAAGCGCCTGTACACTAACCTCACTGCTAGAGACGGGAGAAACTTCTGAACACCAACCTCACTGCCAGAGATGGGAGAAACGCCTGTAAACCAACCTCACTCCTAGAATGGGAGAAACGCGTGTAAACCAACCACACAACCAATGATGGGAGAAACCCCTGTAAACCAACCTCACTCCTAGAGTGGGAGAAACGCCTGTAAACAAACCTCACTCCTAGAGTGGGAGAAATGCCTGTACACCAACCTCACTCCTAGAGTGGGAGAAACGCCTGTACACCAACCTCAGTCCTAGAGTGGGAGAAACGCCAGTGCACCAACCTTACTTCTAGATTGGGAGAAACGCCTGTACACCAAACTCACTCCTAGAGTGGGAGAAAAGCCTGTACACTAACATTACTCCCAGAGTGATAGAAACGCCTGTACACCAACCTCACGGCCAGAGATGGGAGAAACGCCTGTACACCAACCTTACTCCCAATGATGGGATAAACGCCTGTACACCAACCTCACTCCTAGAGTGGGAGAAACACTTGTACACCAACCTCAACCCTAGAGGTGGAGAAACGCCAGTACACCAACCTCACTGCCAATGATGGGATAAACGTCTGTACACCAACCTCACTCCTAGAAGTGGGAGAAACATCCTGTACAACAAACTCACTCCTAGAGTGGGAGAAACACCTGTACAATAACCTCACTGCCAAAGATGGGAGAAACGCCTGTACGCCAACCTCATTGCCAGAGATGGGAGAAACGTCTGTACAAATACCTCACTGCCAGAGATGGGAGAAACGTCTGTACACCAACCTCACTGCCAGAGATGGGAGAAACGTCTGTAGACCAACCTCACTGACAGAGATGGGAGAAATACCTGTACAACAACCTCACTGCCAGAGATGGGAGAAACGTATGTACACCAACCTCACTGCCAGAGATGGGAGAAACGTCTGTACACCATTCTCACTGCCAGATATGGGAGAAACATCTGTACACCAACCTCACTGACAGAGATGGGAGAAATACCTGTACAACAACCTCAATGCCAGAGATGGGAGAAACGTCTGTACACCAACCTCACTGCCAGAGATGGGAGAAACGTCTGTACACCATTATCACTGCCAGATATGGGAGAAACATCTGTACACCAACCTCACTGTCAGAAATGGGAGAAACACCTGTACACCAAACTCACTGCATGAGATGGGAGAAACGTCTGTACACCAACCTCACTGTCAGAGATGGGAGAAACGTCTGTACACCAACCTCAATGACAGAGATGGGAGAAAAACCTGTACAACAACCTCACTGCCCGAGATGGGAGAAAAGTCTGTACACCAACCTCACTGCCAGAGATGGGAGAAACGTCTGTACACCATTCTCACTGCCAGATATGGGAGAAACATCTGTACACCAACCTCACTGTCAGAAATGGGAGAAACACCTGTACAACAACCTCACTGCCAGAGAAGGGAGAAACGTCTGTACACCAACCTCACTGCCAGAGATGGGAGAAACGTCTGTACACCATCCTCACTGCCAGATATGGGAGAAACATCTGTACACCGACCTCACTGTCAGAAATGGGAGAAACACCTGAACACCAAACTCACTGCATGAGATGGGAGAAACGTCTGTACACCAACCTCACTGTCAGAGATGGGAGAAACGTCTGTACACCAACCTCACTGACAGAGATGGGAGAAAAACCTGTACAACAACCTCACTGCGCGAGATGGGAGAAACGTCTGTACACCAACCTCACTGCCAGAGATGGGAGAAACGTCTGTACACCATTCTCACTGCCAGATATGGGAGAAACGTCTGTACACCAACCTCACTGTCAGAAATGGGAGAAACACCTGTACACCAAACTCACTGCATGAGATGGGAGAAACGTCTGTACACCAGCCTCACTGTCAGAGATGGGAGAAACGTCTGTACACCAACCTCATTGTCAGAGATGGGAGAATCACCTGTACACCAACCTCACTGCATGAGATGGGAGAAACGTGTGTACACCAACCTCACTGCCAGAGATGGGAGAAACGCCTGTACAACAACCTCACTCCTAGAGTAGGAGAAACACCTGTACACCAATATCACTCCAAGAGATAGTAGAAACGCCTGTACACTAATCTCATTTCTAGAGTGGGAGAAACGTCTGTACACCAACATCACTCCTAGAGTGGGAGAAACGCCTGTACACCAACCTCACTGCCAGAGATGGGAGAAACGCCTGTACATCAACCTCACTCCCAATGATGGGAGAAACGTCTGTACACCAGCCTCACTCCTAGAGTGGGAGAAACACCTGTACACCAACCTTACTCATTGAGTGGGAGAAATACCTGTACACCAACCTCACTCCTAGAGTGGGAGAAACGTCTGTACACCAACCTCACTCCCAGAGATGGGAGAAACGTCTGCACACCAACCTCTCTCCTAGAGTGGGAGAAACACTTGTACACCAACCTCACTCCTAGATTGGGAGAAACGCCTGTACACCAACCTCACTCCTAGAGTGGGAGAAACGCCTGTACACCAACCTCACTCCCTATGATGGGAGAAACGCCTGTACACCAACCTCACTGCCAGAGATGGGAAAAAGGCCTGTACACCAACCTCACTCCGAGAGATGGGAGAAACGACTATACACCAACCTCACTCCCAGAGATGGGAGAAACGTCTGTACACCAACCTCACTCTTAGAGTCGGAGAAACGCGTGTACACCAACCTCACTCCTAGAGTGGGAGAAACGCCTGTACACCAACCTCACTCCTAGAGTGGGAGAAACGCCTGTACACCAACCCCACTCCCTATGATGGGAGAAACACCTGTACACCAAACTCACTGCATGAGATGGGAGAAACGTCTGTAAACCAACCTCACTGACAGAGATGGGAGAAACGTCTGTACACCATTCTCACTGCCAGAGATGGGAGAAACGTCTGTACACCATTCTCACTGCCAGATATGGGAGAAACATCTGTACACCAACCTCACTGTCAGAAATGGGAGAAACACCTGTACAACAACCTCACTGCCAGAGATGGGAGAAACGTCTGTACACCAACCTCACTGCCAGAGATGGGAGAAACGTCTGTACACCATTCTCACTGCCAGATATTGGAGAAACATCTGTACACCAACCTCACTGTCAGAAATGGGAGAAACAACTGTACACCAAACTCACTGCATGAGATGGGAGAAACGTCTGTACACCAACCTCACTGTCAGAGATGGGAGAAACGTCTGTACACCAACCTCACTGACAGAGATGGGAGAAAAACCTGTACAACAACCTCACTGCCAGAGATGGGAGAAACGTCTGTACACCAACCTCGCTGCCAGAGATGGGAGAAACGTCTGTACACCATTCTCACTGCCAGATATGGGAGAAACGTCTGTACACCAACCTCACTGTCAGAAATGGGAGAAACACCTGTACACCAAACTCTCTGCATGAGATGGGAGAAACGTCTGTACACCAACCTCACTGTCAGAGATGGGAGAAACGTCTGTACACCAACCTCACTGTCAGAGATGGGAGAATCACCTGTACACCAACCTCACTGCATGAGATGGGAGAAACGTGTGTACACCAACCTCACTGCCAGAGATGGGAGAAACGCCTGTACAACAACCTCACTCCTAGAGTAGGAGAAACACCTGTACACCAATATCACTCCAAGAGATAGGAGAAACGCCTGTACACTAATCTCATTTCTAGAGTGGGAGAAAAGTCTGTACACCAACATCACTCCTAGAGTGGGAGAAACGCCTGTACACCAAACTCACTGCCAGAGATGGGAGAAACGCCTGTACATCAACCTCACTCCCAATGATGGGAGAAACGTCTGTACACCAGCCTCAATCCTAGAGTGGGAGAAACACCTGTACACCAACCTTACTCATTGAGTGGGAGAAATACCTGTACACCAACCTCACTCCTAGAGTGGGAGAAACGTCTGTACACCAACCTCACTCCCAGAGATGGGAGAAACGTCTGCACACCAACCTCTCTCCTAGAGTGGGAGAAACACTTGTACACCAACCTCACTCCTAGATTGGGAGAAACGCCTGTACACCAACCTCACTCCTAGAGTGGGAGAAACGCCTGTACACCAACCTCACTCCCTATGATGGGAGAAACGCCTGTACACCAACCTCACTGCCAGAGATGGGAAAAACGCCTGTACACCAACCTCATTCCGAGAGATGGGAAAAACGCCTGTACACCAACCTCACTCCGAGAGATGGGAGAAACGACTATACACCAACATCACTCCCAGAGATGGGAGAAACGTCTGTACACCAACCTCACTCTTAGAGTCGGAGAAACGCGTGTACACCAACCTCACTCCTAGAGTGGGAGAAACGCCTGTACACCAACCTCACTCCTAGAGTGGGAGAAACGCCTGTACACCAACCTCACTCCCTATGATGAGAGAAACGCCTGTACACCAACCTCACTGCCAGAGATGGGAAAAACGCCTGTACACCAACCTCACTCCGAGAGATGGGAGAAACGTCTATACACCACACCTCACTCCCAGAGATGGGAGAAACGTCTGTACACCAACGTCACTCCCAAAGATGGGAGAAGCGCCTGTACACCAACCTCTCTACAAGAAATCGGACAAACGCCTGTACACCAACCTCACTCCCAGAGATGGGACAAACGTCTGTACACCAACGTCACTCCCAGAGATGGGACAAACGTCTGTACACCAACCTCACTGCCAGAGATGGGAGAAACGTCTGTACACCAACCTCACTCCCAGAGATGGGAGAAACGTCTGTACACCAACTTCACTCCCAGAGATGGGAGAAACGTCTGTACACCAACTTCACTCCCAGAGATGGGACAAACGTCTGTACACCAACTTCACTCCCAGAGATGGGACAAACGTCTGTACACCAACTTCACTCCCAGAGATGGGACAAACGTCTGTACACCAACTTCACTCCCAGAGATGGGAAAAACGCCTGTACACCAACCTCACTCCGAGAGATGGGAGAAACGTCTATACACCAACCTCACTCCCAGAGATGGGAGAAACGTCTGTACACCAACGTCACTCGAAAAGATGGGAGAAGCGCCTGTACACCAACCTCTCTACAAGAAATCGGACAAACGCCTGTACACCAACCTCACTCCCAGAGATGGGACAAACGTCTGTACACCAACGTCACTCCCAGAGATGAGACAAACGTCTGTACACCAACCTCACTGCCAGAGATGGGAGAAACGTCTGTACACCAACCTCACTCCCAGAGATGGGAGAAACGTCTGTACACCAACTTCACTCCCAGAGATGGGAGAAACGTCTGTACACCAACTTCACTCCCAGAGATGGGACAAACTTCTGTACACCAACTTCACTCCCAGAGATGGGACAAACGTCTGTACACCAACTTCACTCCCAGAGATGGGACAAACGTCTGTACACCAACTTCACTCCCAGAGATGGGACAAACGTCTGTACACCAACTTCACTCCCATAGATGCAAACCTTTTGCAGAATTCAGTTTACTTAAATTTTAATGCCTAAGGACTGTCTTGGATACATCGTTTATGTCTTAGATTTATAAGTTTATGTCTTAGATACACACGTGTATGTCTTAGTTACACACGTTTATGTCTTAGGTAGACACGTTTATGTATTAGATACACACGTTTATGTCTTAGATAGACACGTTTATGTCTTTGATACACACATGTATGTCTTAGATAGACACTGTTTCGTATTAGATACACACTGTTATGTCTTAGATAGACACGTTTATGTTTTAGATAAACACGTTTATGTCTTAGTTACACACGTTTATATCTTAGATAGAGACGTTTATTTCTTAGATAGACACGTTTATATCTTAGATAGACATGTTTATGTCTTAGATAGACATGTTTATGTCTTAGATAGACACGTTTATGTCTTTGATACACACATTTATGTCTTTGATACACACTGTTATGTATTAGATACACACTGTCATGTCTTAGATTCACACTGTTATATCTTAGATACACACGTTTATGTCTAAGATACACACGTTTATATGCTTATTAAAGGACTTTAACTGTTTCAGTGCCAAAAAGGTTTGGACCAAACATGGTAAACAATCAAATGTACAGCTATTATAATGTAAATGTCAATTCATTGAGCATTGAAAATGTGGAAGATGATGACACAAAGCCAAATAAATAACAATGACAATGGTATGGTGAGATTTGTTTGTTTGTTTGTTTGTTTTTGGTGCTCGCTCAGTTTGAACTCAAGCGTAGTCCATATACACTACTTCCAGTAGCACTGGACTAAATTATGCGCGTGGATTAGCTTTTCCCTACTACCAGTGTCCCTCCCAATCAGGCGAACCTACTCCGACTTCAGAGGCACTTGTAACTGGCGTCCATAAGTCAAGGACGAGAAATCAACATTTTAGCATAACACTCCGGTATAGGGGTTAAACACCTTACCTTGACATCAGCGCGCCGGATATATCATCCTTCTGTCCGAATGGAAGGTAACATTTGACGATACAGGGTGTTTGTAAAGTCTCACTACACTTTGTATATAGAACAAATTTGAAAAATGAAGTACATGGCGTTACTTTAAAATAAATGGCTGTCGCCTGCTGGAGTAATTCGTTGCACTCCAAACCGAAAGGTGTTATCAACGGATGAAATAACAACAGACACGTTGCAGAAGATATTTGACAGTGTAAAGAAACGTGTATAGTCATGTCTTGAAACCCGTGGTGGACATTTCCAACACCTGTTATAATGTTTACGTCATTGGTACTTTCCAGCTTTCTCAAAACAGCGTAAGACCATAGCAGTGACTATTGTAACTAATTTAATTAATAGTTTAGCAAATTTTTTGATGATGTAAAGTACTTCATTTTTCAAATGTGTTTTACATACAAAGTGTAGTGAGACTTTACAAACACCAGGTATAATCCATTGGCACTGAATGAGTTAAAAACGATAACCTGATAATACGGAAGAAAACCGTAAATTACACTATCCACAGATACTGACCTCCCGACATGAATGCTGGGAATTATCGGCCGCAGATCTTAAACCTTAAACATCGAAAGGATAGTCCATGTCTTTGATCTGGCGTACACTGTCACTGTCAGTTAAATTTCCAAACTATACAGATATTATCGCTGGGTTTAAAAGGAGTGTATAAAAGTTAGAACCCAGGATTAAACGAAACAAAAGTGAGATAACATTTACTGGTCACGAGTTATGGCTCCCTGTCACGAACGCTTGGCAATATTGTTCTACACATAAATATCAATTGGGGAATCCTTTGAGGCCACTAAGACAGTTCATAAATAAAGAAACGCGTATTGTTTGGCTCTCATAGAATTGTTTATGTGTTTTTGTTTTTTGTTTTTGCATATCCCTTACAGGACGTTGCAGTCAACATCAGCATTTTTCAGCTGCTGTTGATGCAATAGGCAAGATTACACTCAGAAGTTTGCCATTGCTTTCTGAGCGACCGGCTCACATACCCCTAAGTTACCAACGCATCGAGAATCGCTACCGATTCTCTTGAAGGTTACGTTACTCACGAGAATATACGGGATTAAGGAGAAAGACGTTAACACCTAGGCCAGGGAAACCGGCTCATATAAGTAGGAATAAGAATTATAGACTAGAGGACGCACTAGACAACATGAAAGTTACCGGTCGGTAACTATAGCTGTCAATGCTTATGTTGTCTTGTGCGTCATCTAGTCTCTAAATTCCTTACAGGACGTAACAGTCAAACCAAGCATTTTTTGGCTGATCGTGATTCCTGGGAAAGTTTACGTTCAGTAGTTTGCCATTTCTTTCTGAACGACCGGCACCCATAACATTTCATTAAAAAAACCAACACCTCTGTGTTTCGAACGCTGGTATGCGGGATTACGGACTGCGTCCGTAACCCCATTCACCACTGAGCCGGTTAGTGTTCTATGCTTCCTGTCGTATAGGAAAAGTGAGAGTATGGGACACTTTGACACATCTTAAGGTTAATTGGTCATACGGTGTGAGACCCATATTTGTAAAGACCATTGGACACTCGGTACGTAATGTGCCCAGTATCAAAGCAGCTGACATGCTTCCCAAGACATTTATTGATAGCCATGTTAGGCTGGTCGATCTGGTAGCCCATGTCAATCTGAACAATCCGAATTTGGAATGTCCTTTTGATCACGGTGCAACCATCCTTAGAATGATCGTTTTATTCTAGGCAACTTTACGTTTAGTGGTTTGCCATTGCTTTCTGAACGAGAATTCAATCTGAAAGTCGAAATACCCGGGGTAGGGGTTGATCCACTGAATGTATGGAGAAGTAGGTGGCCAATCTTTATCACACTTAGCACGCGAACGTTCGCACGGCTAGGCTCATGACATTATTAGCGTAATCCCCTATCAACTCCGCTAACACGCTCTTCTTCTTTTCCCTTTTAATCCCATTCCGGTCCAGACATGTATGTTTACAAACAAGGGCGTTCAAAAGAGGATCGCCTTCATGGCATCGGATGTTATCACACATATTTCGGTCTCTTTCCGCAGGGCAATCTATCGAAAGAATCGCACAAATTACGAACTCTGTAGCTCCAGCGACGACACCCAGGAGTCCTAGAGAAAATTGCACTCGTGAACCAAACGAGTAGGCCGGAATTGAATCCACGACCTTGGGAAGGTGAGACAGGTGGCGTAACCATTTCTCTACAGAGACTCCCAGAAATGTATGTAATCAAACCATTTCGCTACAGAGACTCCCAAACATATATGTAATCAAACCATTTCGCTACAGAGACTCCCAAACATGTATGTAATCAAACCATTTCGCTACAGAGACTCCCAGACATGTATGTAATCAAACCATTTCGCTACAGAGACTCCCAAACAGGTATGTAATCACACCATTTCGCTACAGAGAATCCCAAACATCTATGTAATCAAACCATTTCGCTACAGAGACTCCCAAACATGTATGTAATCAAACCATTTCGCTACAGAGACTCCCAGACATGTATGTAATCAAACCATTTCGCTACAGAGACTCCCAAACATCTATGTAATCAAACCATTTCGCTACAGAGACCCCCAGACATGTATGTAATCAAACCATTTCGCTACAGAGACTCCCAGACATGTATGTAATCAAACCATTTCGCTACAGAGACTCCCAGACATGTATGTAATCAAACCATTTCGCTACAGAGACTCCCAGACATGTATGTAATCAAACCATTTCGCTACAGAGACTCCCAAACATGTATGTAATCAAACCATTTCGCTACAGAACTCCCAAACATGTATGTAATCAAACCATTTCGTTACAGAGGCACCCATATATGTATTTAATCAAACCATTTCGCTATAGAGACTCCCAGACATGTATGTAATCAAACCATTTCGCCACAGAGATTCCCAGACATGTATGTAATCAAACCAATTCGCTACAGAGATTCCCAGACATGTATGTAATCAAACCATTTCGCCACAAAGACTCCCAGACATGTATGTTATCAAACCATTTCGCCACAGAGACCCCCAGACATGTATGTAATCAAACCATTTGGCCACATGGATTCCCAGACATGTATGTAATCAAACAATTTCACCACATGGAATCTCATACATGTATGTAATCAAACTATTTCGCCACAGAGATTCCCAGACATGCATGTAATCAAACCATTTCGCTGCAGAGACTCCCAGACATGTATGTAATCAAACCATTTCGCCACAGAGACCCCTAGTCATGTATGTTATCAAACCATTTCGCCACAGAGACTCCCAGACATGTATGTAACCAAACGAACACCCAATCTGGGTTAACCCGATATAATACCCAGTCCCATGTTTCCTTTTCCAACACCCACCCCGATTTCACCCTGTTATCTCAGCCTTGTATCACATCTAAAATATTTTACTCCATCTGATGTGAAGACTTAACCGACCCAAAAAAATTGTGTTAGAGAAAACCTGTTCACAAACTGCATTACCTCCTTATCTACATCCTCCTCATCAGCTGCTTTCTTTCTTATACAGGGTTCTTGATCAAACACTTGGTTGATGATTGCAATAGCGTGAAGCTTTTTGTAGCGATAAGTGTATCTCTGAAATGTGCGTTATGTTTTTTATCCTCTAACTCTTGTATCTTCAGTTATGCTTTGGTTCTAGGTGCAAGTTTAAGAAACAAAATGCTGTCTATGCATCCACTCTTGTTCCCTTACTATGAGTGCTTATCAATACCCGAAATGTTATTTCTCTTGTTTGTGAAGGGTTTGTGTGGTGGGAAATGAGCCGGCGGATAGATTGGTTGGGTCTGCACGGATAGGTGGGGTATTGGTGCGGGGTAAGGCAGATGTGGTTAGGACACTTTGGAATCGTGTGTATATTGTGGAAGGGCGGGTAGGCTGGAGAGAATGGTGCGGTAGTGAGTGACCAGATCTGGCCAAGACTCAGGACGTTGAGGAAGGGCAAGACGGAAACTTAATCAGACTGCATCTGGTATTATTAGTACTGGGACTCTTCGCTGGTTGTTAAAGATGAGGACAGAGCTCGCATCCGAGTGCTATGATGTCGGGGTCTTGAATCAACTCAACTCGGTTTAACTAAACTCAGTTAAACTCAACTCAACTCAGCTCAACTCAACTTAACTCAACTCAACTAAATTCAGCTCAATCCAGCTCACCTCAACTCTATTTATGTTGCATATTTCCTAAATGGCCGGTCTCCCTGGCCTAGGAGTTTGCGACTTTCTCCGTAATCCAGTATATCCACGTAACTTACGCGAGAATCGGTAGCGGTTCTCGCCGCGTTGGTGACTTACGGGGTATGTGAGCCGGTCGCTCAGAAAGCAGTGGCAAACTACTGAGCGTAATCTTGCCAAGAAATCAACAATCAGCTGAAAGATGCTGATGTTGACAGCGATGTCCTGTAAAGGACATGCGACTAAAAAAAACAAACCAAAAAAAAAAAATTCCTAAGTAAAGTAAATGTTATATACATCTTTGAGACCTGGACACTAACGAAACAAGCTGATTAGCGCATAAATGCCTTTGAATATAAATGTTATTGACGAGTTCTAAGAATATCTTGGATAAAGAAAAGAACACATGCATCCATACTACAAGAGCTGAATATTGAAGAAAAAGTTGGCTATTAAACATGATAAAACAAAGAAAATTGAAATGTTTTGACCACTTGAAACGTCACGAAAGTTTGGAGAGAACCTAAGGCTTGCGAACGCGGTTCATGAGCAGGGTACCAGGCGTTCGAAGCTCAGCTGCGACCGATTTGTGCAGCAGACCGTGTCGCGTTGTGTTATAACTTTCTGGTATGGGAGCCGGTCGTTCAGAAAGCAATGGCAAACTACTGAACGTAACACTTGCCTAGTACATCAACAGCAGCTGATAAAATGCTGGTGTTGACGCTGCAACGTCCCGTAAGGTATACGCAACTTAACAACATACGCCTGGGAAGAGAGAAAGAGGAAGCCAAAGAGAAGATAACTGCATTATGTGGCGGATGATTTCCAGATGGGTGTATCGGACGCGGGACACCTTGCTTATGATCGAGAGGTTTTCCGGAAGGTTGTTGTGGGAGCGAGGTTCTGCAAAGGACATGCTACTGAATGAATGAATGAACGAAAATTGAAGGTGCCTTCTACGCGCATTGAGCGTATGATGCTACATTCATATTTCTGTTGACCAGTCTGCACTCGGTGGCTAATATAGTCTGTCTCACGTTGGCTGCATTTACTTCTCACATATGTCCTGGTACTCATTTTAGGATGAATGCACATCGGATTATGCCCATAAATCGTGTCTGTTTAATTCAGATTAACACCGCATAGTTAACACAGCATAATGAACACCGCATAATTAACACTGCATAATTAACACCGTATATTTAACACTGCATAATTAACACCGCATAATTAACACCGCATAATTAATATCGCATAATTAACACCGCATAATTAACATCGCATAATTAACACCGCATAATTAACACCGCATAATTAACACCACATAATTAACACCGCATAATTAATATCGCATAATTAACACCGCATTGCCGGTCTCCCTGGTCTAGAGATTACACGACTTTCTCGGTAATCCCGTATACTATCGTGAGTAACGTGATGTGCGCGAGAATTAGTAGCGGTTCTCGCCGCGTCGGTAACTTACGGGGTATGTGAGCCGGTCGCTCAGAAAGCAATGGCAAACTACTGAGCGTAATCTTGCCTAGTAAATCAACAGCAGCTGAAATATTCTGATGTTGACTGCAACGTCCTGTAAGGGATATGCAACATTTAAAAAAAAAATAACACCGCATAATTAACACCAAAATGGACTGCGATTGAAAATGAAAGATAATTAAACGGCGTCATATTATAGATGACTTCGAAATGATAATTTTTCTAACTAGCTTACAGACATCAGTTATAGTTTCGATATCTTCATTATAAACAGACATGTCTTTCTTCTTAACAACCCATAAGCCGTATACACAAGTTCACCGAGAAAATACATTGCTGTTGAGCACAACGATGATTCTTCATCCTAACGGTCTCCAGCACAAGTCTGCTGAGACAAACATCAACACACACTAGTACATCCCCGGTTGAAGTCACGTATTGTTTGCTGAAACCTTTAACTATTGTTAGTTCATTAGCAACGTCTGGTCATTGGTAGAGCTATTTCCTACGAGTCAATTTTCAGGTCTTCAACGCATGACCGACTAGACACGCTTAAGGGGGGGACGACCAGTCATTTCTCTTCTGTAAATGTTCATTCAAACATATTTTTGTTTCGCATATCCTTTACAGGACATCGCTATCAACATCAGCATCTTTCAGCTGATTGTTGATTTCTTGGCAAGATTACGCTCAGCAGTTTGCCTATGCTTTCTAAGCGACCGGCTCACATATCCCTTAAGTTACCAATGCTACGAGAACCGTTACCGATTCTCGCGCAGGTTACGTTCCTGGCGTGGATATACGTGATTACTGAGAAAGACGTTAACCCTTAGCCAAGACATCAACAGCAGCTGAAAAATGCCGGTGTTGACTGTAAATAGGATATGAAAAAAAAAAAAAAAAACATGTTCGTTAATATACTGGACACAGGGACGCAGAGGTGTTTCCAAGGCACCAGGACCAGGTTCTATACTGGCCAAGACCTACTAACACGTCCTAGTCGTGCGTCCAGGGCATCAGGTCCCTTCGGGGTCCTGGCTAACGTAATAGGATCGCTGATTCTTCCGAAGTCGAATAATATTTGCCTGCACGGCGAGGAACCACCAGTCTGCACACCAATAAGCCAGACATGGGACAACGGATACTCACGAAAACCTCAGTCCGGTATGACATCACACTGATGTTGGACAACAGGATGCCTTCATCCGACATACAGGATTTCGCGTTGGAGCTCAAGCCAACGAACACAAGCAAGCAAGTAACAAGCACTGGATACAGTACTGCGGTCCAGTGTGTTTGCTATTTGACCTATACTGGTTTAATATAACATTCTGAGACCTATGGTGATTTCAATGGTTAGATATTCTGTCCATATCCCATAGTTGTGGGTTCATGTGGATGAGAGACCTGGCTAATGAAGACACCTTTTTCTGGGGGTGGTTGGTTGATCGGCTCTGTGGTGTAGGAGTTAAGGACGCAATTTGTAAAATTTTTAATCCGCATACTGCTGTTCAAAACACCCGCGGGTGATTTAGCAGCAGGCAGCCTGGCGTTGATATTTCAATCTACTGTATTAGTGCCGGTCGTTCAGGAAGCAATGGCAAACTGCTGAACGTAATTTTGCCAAGAAACCATGAACAGACTAAAATACTGAAGTTGACTGTGACATCCTGTAAAGGACATCCAATTAATACGTTGGTCATGCGTGGAAGAGCAATTGTTCCTGCAGGGAGTTGCTGTCGTCATTTGGAGGTGAAAGATTCGAGTACCTGTCGTTAAGTATAGCTTTCCATTTGTGAGTTGCCTAGTGTGTTCTCTCATTCCTATTTCTTTCCTCTACTTCTGTGAGGGTCAAACAATACATGTGTGATTATTTATGAATCCAATCGATGAAAGACGCGCCTTTCGTTTGGAAAATCAAGACAGTTTGTGAATAATACCAAAGCACAGATGAGATATTGTAATAAAACAGTTTAGAAATGATAGTAACAAATCTCGTAACAAATAATGAAGAAACTATAATAAAACAGTTAAAATATTATTTTAAAAAGGCTAAGAAATTATACTAAATCAGAATTGATAATAAAACAATCAAAAATGATAATATTTCAGTTAAAAAGTATAATAAAACAGTCAATAAATTATAATAAAACAGTTAAGCAATGATAATAAAACAGTTAAGAAATTATAATAAAATAGTTAAGCAATGATGATAAAACAGTTAAGCAATCATAATAAAACAGATAAGCAATGATAATAAAATGGTTAAGCAATGATAATAAAACAGTTAAGAAATGATAATAAAACAGTCAAGAAATGATAATAAAACAGTTCAGAAATTATAATAAATATTTAAGCAATGATAATAAAACGGTTAAGCAATGATAATAAAACAGTTAAACTATGATAATAAAAAGTTCTTCTTCTTCTTCAGCGTTCCGAGCCATTGAGGTTCTTTGCTGCAGATACAATCCGTCTCCATTCGTCTCTCTGGATGACCTTCTCTTGCCAGTCGTTGATTCCAAGTGCTTGTAGGTCTGTATATGTATATGTATATTATCTCTCCACCGTCTTCTTGGTCTACCTCGGGGTCTACGGTCATTTATTTCCTGAGTGTAAGCGAGTTTTGTTTCCCTATTATCTTTCATTTTTTCTATATGCCCCAGCCATTGTAGTCTATTAGCCTTCATGATACCAGTGATTAGCGGGGACTTAAACAGATCATAAATGTCTTTGTTACTTCTTCTTTTCCACTCTCCACTTTGTGTATCCCTAATGGGTCCAAAGATGCGTCTTAAAACTTTGTTCTCAAAGGTTTGTAACAAGGCTTCGTCTCCTTTCGTTGTACTCCAGGTTTCAGAGCCATACAGCACAACTGGTCTGATCAGTGTTTTGTATATTGTGATCTTGGTGTTACGAGATAGCGCATTTGATTTTAGTAGATGTTGTAGTGCATAGTATATCTTATTTCCAGAATTGATTCTAGTTTGTATTTCTTCCCTTATGATGTTGGAGCAGTTGAAGATTGTACCCAGGTATTTGTATGTTTCCGTTCTTTTAATGGTCATATTATCTATTTGTATGTGGCCAGAGTTTTTAGCCATTCCTTCTCTTGAAATTACCATATATTCTGTCTTATCTTGGTTGATAACCAGCCCCATCTGTTGGGCTTTTTCCTTTAAGTGAGTCAATATTTCCAATGTCTTTTGTTCATTTTCCCCTATAATATCTATATCATCTGCATAACCAAGCAGCTTGGATGTTCCTCCAATATCACATTCCTCCTTTACCTTCCTTACAACTTTCTCTAGAGCCAGATTGAAGAGTAGCGGCGATAGTGCATCACCCTGTTTCAAGCCAGATGTTATTTGGAAAGGGTCTGATTTCCTGCCTTTATATGTTACTATATTATAAGTATCTTCCATGCATAGTCTGGTCATGTTGATTAACTTCCTTGGTATTCCAAATTCCCGCATAGCATTCCATAGACTATTCCTATGGACACTATCATAAGCCTTTTTAAAATCCACAAAAATGTTATGGAGATCTCTTTTATATTCCCAATTTTTCTCGGCTATTTGTCGTAAGATAAATATCTGATCTATTGTTGATCTGTTTTGTCTAAAACCCGCCTGGTAGTCACCTAATATGTCTTCTGAATATGGTTTTAGTCTATTTAGTAATACTGCGGATAGTATCTTATAGCTTGTGGACAGTAGTGATATTCCTCTATAATTTTCACACTGGAACTTGTCTCCTTTCTTAAAGATAGGTATCAATAATGACTCTTTCCAGTCATGGGGTAATTCTTCTGTCCTCCAGATTTTTATTATTAGTTCGTATAGCTTTAGATGTAATGCATGGCCACCTGCCTTTATAAATTCAGCAGCAATTCCATCAGCCCCAGTTGCCTTATTGTTTTTAAGTCGTGTGATTACATATAGGATTTCTTCAAATGCAGGTTCTTCAATTTGTGGTTCACACGTTAGAACCTCTTCCTGTGGGAAAGTGTTACTTGGAGCTTCACAATTTAGTAATTCAACAAAATATTCTTTCCATGTGTTGCACATTTCCTCATTGGTATTTATCATATTCCCATTTTTGTCTTTTAAACCATATGTGTTGTGTTGGTGCCCTCGTTTCATTGACTTCAGTTCTTTAAAAAAACTTTCTGGATTCGTTTTTCTGGTGATTAGTTTCCATATCTTTGATTATATTACTCATATATTCTCGCTTCTGCTGTCGAACTATTTTTGTAGCCTCTTTACATTCATTTCTATATTGCTCTTCCTTTTGGATGTTGTTGATGTCATTTAGCCATAGCTGTCTGGCATTCTTTTTCCTAATGACTGCTTCTTCACATTTTTGATTGAACCATCTGTTCTTTCTATGCGTGGTTAACACACCGAGACATTCTTCTGCGGTAGTTTGAATTGTATTCTTGATGTTCAACCAAGTTTGGTCAACGCTTTCCTCCAACGGGTTTTGTAGAATTTCAAGTTTACATTTTATTTCATCTGCAAATTTCTCTTTGACTGTAATTTCTTGTAGTTTTTCTCTGTTATATGTTGGGTGTAACCTTTGTAGTTTAGCATAGAAAGCTCTCTTAAGTTTTATTTTAAATTTTGCCCCAACGAGGAAGTGGTCGCTGTGGCACTCAGCTCCTCTATAACTTCTAACTTGTATGTTTGATGCATTTTTGTTGTTAATTAAAATGTGATCTATTTGATTATAGGTTCTCTTGTCACATGATTTCCAAGTTTGTTTATGTATATCCTTTCTTTGCAGTCTGGTACTGCTGATCTGCAGTCCTTTGGCTTCTGCTAGGTTGATGACTCTCCATCCATTATCATTTGAAGTTGTATGTAGGCTTTCCATACCGGCAACTTTTTTATGAGTTTGCTCTCTACCTATTTTTGCGTTGAAGTCTCCCAGCACAATCAGGATGTCCTGTTTGGGGGTTTCTTCTATGACATCTTCCAGATCATTATAAAAGTCTTCTTTAAATCATCTTCTTTCTCTTCAGTAGGTGCATGTACATTAATCATCGTTATATTTTTCCATTTACCTTTTATTCGTAATTTACTAATCCTGTCATTAACAGCTTTAAAGTTTAGAACGTTCCCCCATAACTCTTTTTTGATGACAAATCCTGTTCCTAATTCATGTTTATTTTGGTGTTTCCTCCATATATTATAATCATTCAATTTTGCTCTAAAGTACCCTCTCCTGGCCACCTTATTTCTTGAATTGCTGTTATATCCATTTGGTATTCAACCAGCTCCCGGGTTAGTTCTTCGGCCGCTCCAGCTCGATATAGTGTCCGTACATTCATTCCATGTTCCAAATCTCAAAAGTCCTTTAACGTTCCAAGGTCGATTGTCCAAATAAGTCAGTCCGAATTCGAGGCTCATGTATCTGTTTCGTAACAAAATAGTTTTTACAAAGGTGGGGATGTTAACCCCACGCTTCAACCCCCAACCTGGAGGACCAGGGTGTTTCTCTTTGTCTGTTCTCTACCCTTTGACCTGTCCGGCTTGGGAGGCCCTGCTGGTAGCTACGCTACCGCCGGCATAGCTCTCAGGGTCATTGAGAAACTCAAGCTCCCCCACCACGACAAGGTGGAAACACCATCGGGGGAGAATAAATCAGTTAAGCAATGATAATAAAATAGTTAAGCAAAGATAATAAAACAATTAAACAATAATAATTAAACGATTAAGGAATAACTATAAAACAGTTATGTGCATTTATGCGTTCTTTACAAGACGTTGGCTTGTTTCTTGGCTGTTTGTGATTAACTAGGCAATAATTTCCTGGGCTGACATTTATAAGTCACATAAGAGTTGATTTATGCCAAGAAGACCAAGAAGAAGAAGCAAAATGCCGACATTCTACGGGATCTGGCCAAGGACGAAGACTGGCAGGAAAAAAAGTCTCGTGTCTGCGAAACTGAAATATTCTGGGCATATTAAACGGGGGTGGGGACAGAACAGTGATGGGGGAAGAAAAGTCAGGGATCGAACAACACGAAGTTGCACAGAGGACATTGAAGATACCATGGACATATCTGTCTCTCTGTCCTTCTAACATCACGAAGTTGGACAGAGGACATTGAAGATACCACGGACATATCTGTCTCTCTGTCCTTCTAACAACACGAAGTTGGACAGAGGACATTGAAGATACCTTGGACATATCTGTCTCTCTGTCCTTCTAACATCACGAAGTTGGACAGAGGACATTGAAGATACCACGGACATATCTGTCTCTCTGTCCTTCTAACATCACGAAGTTGGACAGAGGACATTGAAGATACCTTGGACATATCTGTCTCTCTGTTCTTCTAACATCACGAAGTTGGACGGAGGACATTGAAGATACCTTGAACATATCTGTCTCTCTGTCCTTCTAACATCACGAAGTTGGACAGAGGACATTGAAGATACCTTGGACATATCTGTCTCTCTGTCCTTCTAACATCACGAAGTTGGACAGAGGACATTGAAGATACCACGGACATATCTGTCTCTCTGTCCTTCTAACAACACGAAATTGGACAGAGAACATTGAAGATACCATGGACATATCTGTCTCTCTGTCCTTCTAACAACACGAAGTTGGACAGAGGACATTGAAGATACCTTTAACATATCTGTCTCTCTGTCCTTCTAACAACACGAAATTGGACAGAGGACATTGAAGATACCATGGACATATATGTCTCTCTGTCCTTCTAACTATCTGTGTCCATTCGTCTGTCCGTCCGGTAGTATCTCTGTCTGTTAGTCAGTTTCTCCGGTCCTCTTTTCGTCAGTCTGCTTGCCTTCATTCATCATGTGTCATACCGATATGCGTAGGCTGTCATGATTCGCCACCCACTCGATTTCCAGAGTCGTGGATCAGCTCAGTGTTCTTGTCTCGGCCATACCACGTGGCCATGTCATCCAGGTATTTACTTCTATATCTTTCCCTTGTTCTCTTCCCCTCGGTTTTGCCAGTTTCTCTTTATAGTCTGTGAATCATTCTTGAGCCCGTACGCCGGTCCGCCCGTCCATTACTTGGTTTGTCAATGCATCTGCCTGTCTGTCTGTCCTTTTGTCTATCTCTCTGTGTATCTATCCTTCTGTCTTTCAAGCTGAATTTTCGACTTCTGGATCTGCCATACTGTTTTTGATCTCTCTGTCGGCTTGTCAGTCTATTTACCCGTCTGTCTGTCATTCAGTTCTTCATCACTCTGTCTGGTTGTCAGTCTATTTACCCGCCTGTCTGTCATTTAGTTCTTCATCCCTCTGTCTGGCTGTCAGTCTATTTACCCGCCTGTCTGTCATTCAGTTCTTGATCCCCCTATCTGCCTGTCAGTCTATTTACAATTGAAACATTTTTAAATTGAAAACCAGTTAATCAACTCTTTGAGATGCATCCATCCAACGGGAATAAATATTGTTGTTGATGCCACTGTATAACTCTGCTGACTGCCCTCTATATATCCATATCTAACTATTTGCACACCTTTGGCTCCACATTTTCGTATTTGGCACCATGCACAACTGAACTGGACAACGTTAAGAAAAAAAAAGAGATGCCTTTCATAACTGAACTCTCAACTCAACTTTTGTGCCGCCTTCCCACCAACGAAGGAGTTGTGCTTTAATATTATTACATGTTATAATTTCTTGTTTTTCTTTAGATCTGTTTGTGTTGTTTTGTTCCTGATGAAGATGTGTATAATCAACACGTCGTTTCTTGTGTCGTAGCCACCCCCTCCCCCCCCCCCCCCCCCCCCCACACACACACCCGTGGTTTATGTTCAACATTGAGGTTTTGATTGTAAGGTATGTATGTACACTGTGTCCATATTTAGAATATCTCACTTTTTTTCGCAGGAGTTATACATCCCTGTCTCTGTTGTTGTTTCCTATTGTTATATCCTGCTGTAACCACTGATACTCTAGTCTAGTAGTTACCCATCTGTGTGTCATTCAGTTCTTGATCCCTCTGTCTGACTGTCTGTTTACACGCCTGCCTGTCATTCACTTCTTGTTCTTTCTGTCAAACTATCAGTCTATTTACCTGTCTGTCATTCAGTTCTTGATCTCACTTTCAGTCAGTCTATTTATCGGCCTGTCTGCCATTCATTTCTTCATCCCTCTGTCTGCTTGTCAATCTATTTACCCGCCTGTCTAACATCTGCTCGCCTGTTCTTCCGCTCGTCCGTGTATTTATCATCACCGCTTGTCTCACCCCCAACAGTCTCACCCTCGACCTCCCGCAGTCCAACCAACACACCCGTGACTTGCCTGGATGAATGACACATAACTAAGTCATGTCAGAACACCCTGAAGCTGGCAACCTCCCGGACATTTTTGTGGTGTTTTCTCGACTTACATGAGTACCTCGCCACTCACAAGCAGACACATATCACTCTTCACCACGATGGGGTATCGCAGCATGGGCACAAATGAACGAAGATACCGCAAGGGTTTACTCGGTGCATCTCGCTTCTATGTGTAAGGTTTGTAGTAGACTGTCTGACATAGCACCGTATTTACCTAATGAAAATACCTTTCTTGATTGCATTAAGCTAGCATAGAATATGATGTATGCTATTTTAATTCATAACATGTCTACTCCTCTTACTGCTGCTTCTTTCTCTTCTTTCTCTGCCTCTTCTTTCGCTTCTGCTCCTCTCCTTCCTTCTCGTACTCGTTCTCGTCTTCTTCCTCTTCTTCTTCTTCTTCTTCTTCTTCTTCTTCTTCTTCTTCTTCTTCTTCTTCTTCTTCTTCTTCTTCTTCTTCTTCTTCTTCTTCTTCTGCTGCTGCTTCTCCTCCTCCTCCCTTTTCTTCCTCTTCGTCTTCCGCTTCTTCTTATTCTGGAGCGACGGAGTTCGTGCCTTGTGCGACGATTTCGACTGGCCGCTCTGCGGAAAGAGACCGACTGTGCTATGATTTCGACTTGCCGCTCTTTGGAAAGAGGCCTACCCTTATGGGATAAAACTCGTGCAATGAAGTCGAACACCTTGTCTTTTAAACTCAGTTTAAATTCTTCTGGTCCCCATCCCTTGACCTGGTAGATAGACATGTAGATAGATAGACATGCAGGTAGATCGACAGGTAGATAGACAAGTAGGTGGATAGGTAGATAGATAGGTAGATAGACATATAGGTAGATAGACAGGTAGGTAGATAGATATGTAGGTAGATAGACAGGTAGGTAGGTAGATAGACATGTAGGTAGATCGACAGGTAGTTAGACAAGTAGGTGGATAGGTAGGTAGACAGGTAGAAAGACATGTAGGTAGACAGGTTGATAGACATGTAGGTAGATAAACAAGTACGTAGATAGACAGGTGGGTAGATAGACAAGTAGGTGGGTAAATAGGTAGTTAGATGTCAGGTAGTTAGATTGACAGGTAAGTAGATAGACAGATAGGTAGATAGACGGGGCTAGATAGACATACAGAAAGATAGACAGACAAACAAATAGTCCGTCAGTCAGACAGACAGACGGATGGATGGGCGGACGGAGGGATTGATGGATGGATGGATGACAGACAGACGGACAGACAGACAGACAGACAGACAGACAGACAGACAGACAGACAGACAGACAGACAGACAGGATGAACGGACGGATAGACAGAAAGACTGACTAAAATCATTCAGCTTTGTATCGACATAAGTACATATTTGAGAAAAAATACGGTACGGAAATGAATGTGATAAAAAATAAGAGGCGTACTCAATGCACTGTGGTGTTTTATGAAGTGCAACAAGCAGTTTGCGTACTTGGTATAAAAACGACCTGCGTGGATCGGTTTGATTTGCTCGGGGTCAGCTAGTGGAGGAGGGGTTTTATGTGGGTCATGCTGATGGAAAGTTGGGGTTGAGAGGGTGTGGGGAAGGGGGAGATACATTCTGGTGAAAATACTTCGGCAGGTAAACATGACATTTGGCCAGGTTTGTCACATTAGTTTGAGGAATTGTTGGCTAGCGATGAGAGAGAGAGAGAGAGAGAGAGAGAGAGAGAGAGAGAGAGAGAGAGAGACAGAGACAGAGACACACAGAGAGAGAGAGACAGAGAGAGAGAGAGAGAGGTGGGTCAGAGTCAAGGACAGACGGTAACGCAGAGAGAGAGAGAGAGAGAGAGAGAGAGAGAGAGAGAGAGAGAGAGGTACACAAATATTCAAAGTTATACTCACAGAAAGACACAGAAAAGTAGCGTGAGAGAGAGAGAGAGAGAGAGAGAGAGAGAGAGAGAGACTGGGAGAGAGAGAGTAGAAGAGAGTGTGGGAGAGAAAGGGAGAGAGTGGGAGAGAGATGGAGAGAGATGGAGTGATATGCAGCGTGGGAGTGTGAGTGAGAGAGTTGGAGAGAGGGAGAGAGTGGGAACTAAAGGGACAGACAGGGAGAGAGAGAGTGAGATAGAATGGGAGACAGGAAGAGGCAGGGAAACAGCGAGTGAGGGAGATGGAGTGGAAGGAGAGGGAGAGAAAGGAAGAGAGTGGTGGAGCTAGAGGGAGTGAGTGGGAGTGAGAAAGCCACGGAGCGACAAGTAGACACACATATATGTCGATACTTTGTAACAGATAACCTATTTTTATTCAACGTTAGATATAACTGGTAATTTAATCATAATGATAAAACAAATGTAAAAATACTGAGTCAACATTTAAAATAAATTTTAAGAAAAACATAAAATAATTAAAGTCCCATATATAAAGGAAATCGTACAATTAGTTATTTTGTCTAGAACATATTAATCTTGACATGAGACACGAGAAATGTTTCGTAGTTAGACTTTAGTAAAGAAGATATTTTGCCTAACAATTCACGTACCCCAGAGCCACAGATGCAGTTAAACTAACGCATTTTTAAATTACACAAGACATTAACTCTTTTTCAACAGCTAATGCTTTTTTGCCTTGCCACTGACAGATCCTCATTTGATAGATCTGATGAACTCAGATCCTAGGACGTGTTTTCATTTCTATATCGAACAAGTTTTGTTTTACCTTCGTAGTCTACGCTAATAGCTATCTTTCTGTTCTCACATAAAAGAAATGGATGCACGTCCATGCTTTGCCTCGCCGTCGTATCGCCCCGTTCCGTCACACCTCATTCTTGACATCATGCGAGTTTGTCACCCCCTGGTGTATTGTTTTATGGCTGCTACCCGTTTTTCCTGAGCTGTGTCTTTTATATTGCGGCGACCGAGTTCCTCGCTTTGGGAGCGTATTTGCATTGTTGCACTTCTGGACATGAATCACTTGTTTATTTCTCTTGCACCATTGTTATGACGGAGGAGAGAGGTGATATGGCGAAATGTTCAACTACGTGGCGTTTTCCAAATCTGGAAGGGTTCAATGAGGGAATAGGAACATTTTTACAAAGTCACGACCAGTCCCTAATTCTATCAGTTGTATTAGAGCAGTGGTTCTCAACCTTTTTTGGCCCATTCCCCCCTTCACCATATTTTCAGAACGCCATTCCCCCCTTCCTATCAAAAATTTGGCCCGTTCACCCCTTCACCGTATTTTCAGAACGTCATTCCCCCCCCCCCTTTCATATTTCCTATCTAAAAATCCCCTCATCCCTACACAGTATACGTAAAGTGGAAGGCAAATGTAATAGCATATACTAAAACAAGTCTAGACATCCACATAAAACATGATTTGTGGGTCTACTTACTTTATAAAATGAATTTTAGAAGGACGAGACATACATAACTGTAAAGTATGAAGAGAAAAACTATGTCAAGCAATCGGTTCTTGTATTAACACGATCTTGAAATGGTCTTCATCCCCCCCCCCCCCTGGAAACCCTGAAATTCCCCCCTGGGGGGGGGGGGGGAAATTCCCCACCAGTTGAGAACCACTGTATTAGAGTGAACAATTTCAACGGGTAGTTATCAAAGAACAACAAAAACATCAACAAGAACAACATCCACAACCATCACAACAACAACAAAAACAACAACCATAACAATAACAACAACAAAAAACAACAACACATCTAATGACGGCTAGTCAGCTCCTAGTTTATAATTCTGGAGGTAGAGACAGTATCTCAATTACACAAGCCTACACAATCTACACACGGCTCTGTTTCTTTTTGTGTATGTAAAGTTCAGCTACGAAGTAATATGGGCTAAAAGAGTGCCGCACGAAGATACTGTTTGAGAACCTCTGGCCTAACGGTATCTGAGATGATTGACATATTGTGCCACACTGACCACTTCAAGTGACGCAGTGAAAAGCTCTTTGTTGTCACATACACTATCAGTGGCTTGCCAGCGCTATCTTGACCAACTCGTGATGTTTACGTCGTCAAACGGTGTGTTTGAAACTCATTCCCTGGTCATAAAACAGATAAAGTTAATCCCACGCTAAAATGTGTTATAATAGAGCGATAAGTCAGTACATTTGCTAAGTCACGGTATTATGAGGTGGGCATATCAGTTGCCTTCCTCGCTGTCATTCTCTAAATTGAAAAGATCTCATAGGATCTCGATTTCGTGGTAGAATGTTACAAATCCCCTGGGTTCTTAGTATTTCGTGAGGTTATTTCAACTCTACAGAGGCAACAACGCCAGAATAGGGCAGTCTTCTTCGCTTGTGGTTACTTTAGCTTGGAGAGGGTCTGGAAATCGTTGTTACAACCGGAAAGATTGAGTGTATGGGAAACAGAGAACGGCAGAAGGCGAAAGAGGAAATGGATTCTCAGAGTAGCATAGAAGAGATCAATCAATCAATCATGTGCCATGCCGGAAAGCGTGGGTGGTCATGACTCGCCATTTCACTCGATCACCGGAGTCGTGGATCAGCTCAGTGTTCCTGTCTCGTCCATGCCATGTGGCCAAGCCATCCAGGTATTTTCCTCTCGGTCTTCCTCGTGGTCTGTTCCCCTCGATCTTGCCAGTTGTCAATAAGTTCTCCAATCCATTTCTTCTCATAACATGTCCAAAAAATTTTGACTGTCTGCGTCTAATTTCTCTAATCAGTTTACGATTTGCATTTGTCTTCTGTAGTATTTGGTCATTGGTTTTTCTGGCTGTCCTTGGTATTCTTTGCATTTTCCTCAGAAACCACATTTCTGCAGCCATCAGATGTTTTTCAGCTTGACTGCACATTGTCCAAGTTTCAAATCCATACAAAAGAACAGGCTCTATGTATCCCCTCAACACTCTTTTTCTCGTTTCAATTGACAT
Source organism: Cepaea nemoralis (assembly GCA_014155875.1). Lineage (NCBI taxonomy): Eukaryota > Metazoa > Mollusca > Gastropoda > Stylommatophora > Helicidae > Cepaea > Cepaea nemoralis. The sequence continues at coordinate 244,788 of JACEFZ010016585.1, forward strand.
CTTTTTATTGGGAGAGATAGCTGCCCCAAAAGTAATTCACCTCCTAACAATGACCACCATCTTTATTAGTTCACGGAAGCTTGTTCGATGTAGTCGTGGATAATCTCAATACCCACAAGCCAACTCCACCATCCAACACTCGGTGGACGCGCCTACGACCTGCTCTAGTCCTAGGGTATCTATAGGGCGTAGAGATCGCCTACGCTTGCCGGCAGGACACATTATGATGTATCTGGTATTAAGGAAACAATTCTGCTGTCTGATTTAAGTACCCGGCGATCCTATAAAGAAGCAGCGAGGAACTAATCAAGCAAGTTTTATTACATGTCATCTGGCAGAACCACCGCATTCCTAGCGCAGTAGGGGTCGTATCAACAACATATAAAAACATGGATAATCAACAGAGGCAATTCGTAAGCAAAGAGTACAGTGCAGTAGTTAAAGCCCCAGCTTCAATTTGACTGATTGATTGGGAGGGACCCTTTAACTATCAGTAATAACATGTTTCTGGGGTCCATCCACCTTCCAATAGTGTAACCAAGAATCTGGGAATATATCACAGTCTGGCTGCATCACTGTCTCTCTTGTTCTCTCACTCTCTAGTTGCGCCACTATCTCTTCTTCTTTCCCTCTCGCTGTGCCACTATCACTCCTGCTCTCTCTGGCTGCATCACTATCTCTCTTGTTCTCTCACTCTCTAGTTGCGCCACTATCTCTTCTTCTTTCCCTCTCGCTGTGCCACTATCACTCCTGCTCTCTCTGGCTATGCCACCATCTCTCTTGTTCTCTCACTCTCTAGTTGCGCCACTATCTCTTCTTCTTTCCCTCTCGCTGTGCCACTATCACTCCTGATCTCTCTAGTTGCGCCACTATCTCTTTACTCCCTCTGCGATACATCCTCTTCTGCCCTCTGTGGTGGTGAAACCTCTTTTGCGCTATCTAGCTGCGCCACTTAGCTGCACCACTAATGTGTCTTCTTTCTCTGGCAATGCCACTGTCTCTTCTTCTCCCCCCTCTCTCTCTCTCACTCTCTCTCTCGCTCTCTCCATACATGTTATGCCATCTCTGGCTATTTCACTGCCTCTTCTGCCCTATCTGGCAGCTCCACTGCTTCTTCTCCTATCTCTGTCTGCTCCACTGCCCCTACCCTCACTCTGGTCTGCCCCTACCCTCACTCTGGCTACGCCACTGCTTCTTGTCCTCTCTCTGACCATCTGACTATCTGACCACGCCGCAGTCTTTCCTACTCTATCTGACCACACCATCGCCTCTCATCGTCTCTGTAATCACACCACTGCCTCTCCTCCTCTCTCTGACCACGCCACTATTTTTATCTCATTTCTATTACCTTACCACCGCTTCTTTCTGACCATGCCACTGCCCTTCCTCCTCTCTTTGACCACGCCATTGTCTCTTCTCCGCTCTCTGATCATGCCACTGTCTCTCCTCCGCTCTCTGACCACGCCACTGCCTCCCCCTCTCTGTGACCACGCCACTGCCTCCCCCCCCCTCTCTGTGACCACGCCTCTGCCTCTCCTCCGCTCTCTGACCACGCCACTGCCTCTCCTCCGCTCTCTGACCACGCCACTGCCTCTACCCCTCTCTGTGACCACGCCACTGCCTCTCCTCCGCTCTCTGACCACGCCACTGCCTCTACCCCTCTCTGTGACCACGCCACTGCCTCTCCTCCGCTCTCTGACCACGCCTCTGCCTCTCCTCCGCTCTGTGACCACGCCACTGCCTCTACCCCTCTCTGTGACCACGCCACTGCCTCTCCTCCGCTCTCTGACCACGCCACTGCCTCTACCCCTCTCTGTGACCACGCCAATGCCTCTACTCCGCTCTCTGACCACGCCCCTGCCTCTCCTCCGCTCTCTGACCACGCCCCTGCCTCTCTTCCGCTCTCTGACCACGCCCCTGCCTCTCCTCCGCTCTCTGAACACGCCACTGCCTCTCCCCCTCTCTGTGACCACGCCAATGTCTCTACTCCGCTCTCTGACAACGCCACTGCCTCTCCTCCGCTCTCTGACCATGCCACTGCCCTTCCTCCTCTCTTTGACCACGCCATTGTCTCTTCTCCGCTCTCTGACCACGCCAATGCCTCTCCTCCGCTCTCTGACCACGCCACTGCCTCTCCTCCGCACTGTGACCACGCCACTGCCTCTACCCCTCTCTGTGACCACGCCACTGCCTCTCCTCCGCTCTCTGACCACGCCACTGCCTCTACCCCTCTCTGTGACCACGCCAATGCCTCTACTCCGCTCTCTGACCACGCCCCTGCCTCTCCTCTGCTCTCTGACCACGCCCCTGCCTCTCTTCCGCTCTCTGACCACGCCCCTGCCTCTCTTCCGCTCTCTGAACACGCCACTGCCTCTCCCCCTCTCTGTGACCACGCCAATGCCTCTACTCCGCTCTCTGACCACGCCACTGCCTCTCCTCCGCTCTCTGACCATGCCACTGCCCTTCCTCCTCTCTTTGACCACGCCATTGTCTCTTCTCCGCTCTCTGACCACGCCAATGCCTCTCCTCCGCTCTCTGACCACGCCACTGCCTCTCCTCCGCTCTGTGACCACGCCACTGCCTCTACCCCTCTCTGTGACCACGCCACTGCCTCTCCTCCGCTCTCTGACCACGCCACTGCCTCTACCCCTCTCTGTGACCACGCCAATGCCTCTACTCCGCTCTCTGACCACGCCCCTGCCTCTCCTCCGCTCTCTGACCACGCCCCTGCCTCTCTTCCGCTCTCTGACCACGCCCCTGCCTCTCTTCCGCTCTCTGAACACGCCACTGCCTCTCCCCCTCTCTGTGACCACGCCAATGCCTCTACTCCGCTCTCTGACCACGCCACTGCCTCTCCTCCGCCCTCTGACCATGCCACTGACCTTCCTCCTCTCTTTGACCACGCCATTGTCTCTTCTCCGCTCTCTGACCATGCCAATGCCTCTCCTCCGCTCTCTGACCACGCCACTGCCTCTCCTCCGCTCTCTGACCACGCCAATGCCTCTACTCCGCTCTGTGACCACGCCACTGCCTCTCCTCCGCTCTCTGATCACGCCACTGCCTCTCCCCCCTCTCTGTGACCACGCCACTGCCTCTCCTCCGCTCTGTGACCACGCCACTGCCTCTCCTCCGCTCTCTGACCACGCCACTGCCTCCCCCTCTCTGTGACCACGCCACTGCCTCTCCTCCGCTCTCTGATCATGCCACTGCCTCTCCTCCGCTCTCTGATCATGCCACTGCCTCTCCTCCGCTCTCTGACCATGCCACTCGCCCTCTCTGTGACCATGCCACTGCCTCTCCTCCAGTTGTTCCCATACATGAGAGGCAATCAAGTGTTGATCTCTCATTGATTCAATGCTGACACCTGGAAGATCTAGGCCAAATCTTAAGGTCGCGTGCCAACAATCTTGACGCAGATATCAGCACTGTTCCCGCGTTGGCGTGTTCTACTGGAGCAGAGAGTAAAGCCACTTACTTTTAGGAGACCTTGACCTAGATAAGGGTTGGTACAGGACCGGATTCGTGGTGCTTAGGGTAGATTATTGCCAAGGGAAGACACGTACTCTTAAGATAAAGAGAAAGGGATAGGGGAATGAAGAGAGAGAGAGAGAGAGAGAGAGAGAGAGAGAGAGAGAGAGAGAGAGAGAGAGAGAGAGGGAGGGATAAATAGAGAAATGGCGGGAGGAGGAGAGGTAGAGATGGGGTGGAAGATTGACAAAGACTGGGAATGAAGTTGAGAGGAAGGTAGGGAGGTAGGGATGGAGGGAGAGACGGAGGGAGGGAGAGAAAGAGGAAAGGAGAGAGAGGGGGAAAGAGGGAGTGAAGAGCGGGAGGAAGAGAAAGGGGGTGAGCGAGCAATAGAGAGAAAGGGAGGAGGATCCGAGAAGGGGCGTGTGAGGAAGTGAGAGATGGAGAGATAGGAAGAGTGGAGAGAGAGATCGAGAAGGGAAGGATTTAAAGGGGAGAGACAAGGGGATGCAGCGAGAAAGAATGGGAGAGATGGAGAGACGAAGCTAACTAGTTATTTTGTTAGTTACCTAGTTAATTAGTTAGTTATTTAGTTATTTAGTTAGTTTTTATCGTTTCTTTTCTTATTCAGTCAGTTGATCAGTGGTGGAGATTTGCCCGCAACAGACGAGCAATATCTCCGGCGGACCTATTCTCGCTGGTCGCGAGATCCGCACAGTGGAAGGATGGGAGATTTGCTCGCAACAGATGAGCAATATCTCCGGCGATATCTCCAGCGGGCCTATTCGCGTTGGTCGCGAGATCCGCACAAGTCAGGCGAGGAGTCTGACGGTAGTACACGCTCTACACAGGTCCGGACACTTGTGATTGACACATGTACGCCTCCTATGGTCCAGGCGCGTACGAGGCCCTCACCTGTGGGACTTGGCTGAACGCCTCTAAGTCGGGTCCCTCGGGTTCCAGGGTCTGGCCACCACTCGCCACCTGCTCGTGGAGGGGAGGTCTCGGAGGGTTGACGCTGAGCCGCCAGCGTCTGCAGTCTACCTTGTTCCAGACGTATTGGTTACCCATACCTCTGGAGTACACAAGGCAAGGCCGAGAGAGGGAACATGTCGTTTGGGCACCACATGTTTCTCTGAAGCACTGCCCAGGCATTGTGATGGAATTTTGGCCACATTCCAAGTCACATTCTTTTATCTGTCAAGACTGTAAGGTTCCACTTACATAGTTAGTTAGTTATCTGTTCGGGTATCATCCATGCACTCCGGACTTGTCCATAGATGCTCAGACGCCCCCCCCCCCCCTGCTCAACCCCAGCATATGCATCAGCGTCCGGCGGCTAATGGTTGCAGTTACAAGTATGTGTTGGTTGACAAGATCCCTCTTTCCACCCATGTGTCTTATGTCTGGCCCGAAGGACATTGTTTATAGGGCTCCTAGACTGATTGAATGTGGAGTCCCGCCTGCAGTTTCTTTGGCAGGGCCCGACGTGGTTTAAGGCATCTTTGATACTAGATGGTCTGAGACAGTAGCATGGTGGGAACATCATGCATAGGATGATAGAACAATGGGAACCTCATCAATAAAATGATGGGACAATGAGAACATCTTAAATAAAATTAAGAACAATGGGAACATCGTCAATAAAATAATGGGACAATGAGAACATCATCAATAGGATGATGGGACAATGGGAACATCACCAATAGGATGATAGAACAATGGGAACATCGTCAATAGGATGATAGAACAATGGGAACATCGTCAATAGGATGATAGAACAATGGGAACATCGTCAATAGGATGATAGAACAATGGGAACATCGTCAATAGGATGATAGAACAATGGGAACATCGTCAATAGGATGATAGAACAATGGGAAAATCTTGAATAAAATAATGGGACAATGAGAACACAATCAATAGGATGATGGGACAACCTGAATATCATCAGTAGAATGATGGAACATGGGAACATCATCAATAGAATGAGGGAATAATGGGAACATGATCAATAGATTTGGGAACAATGGGAGCATCATCAATAGAATGAGGGAATAATGGGAACATCATAAATAGAATGGTGGAGCAATGGGAACATCTTCAATAAAATTATGAAACAATGGGGACATCGTCAACAAAATAATGGGACAATGAAAACACAATCAATAGGATGATGGGACAATGGAAACATAATCAGTAGAATGATGGGACTTCGGAACATCATCAATAGAATGAGGGAACAATTGGAACATCATCAATAGATTTGGGAACAATGGGAACATCATCAATAGAATGAGGGAACAATGGGAACATCATAAATAGAATGATGGAGCAATGGGAACATCTTCAATAAAATTATGAAACAATGGGGACATCGTCAACAAAATAATGGGACAATGAAAACACAATCAATAGGATGATGGGACAATGGAAACATAATCAGTAGAATGATGGGACTTCGGAACATCATCAATAGAATGAGGGAACAATTGGAACATCATCAATAGATTTGGGAACAATGGGAACATCATCAATAGAATGATGGGACTTCGGAACATCATCAATAGAATGAGGGAACAATGGGAACATCATCAATAAAATGATGGAACAATGGGAACATCATAAATAGAATGATGGAGCAATGGGAACATATTCAATAAAATGATTAAACTATGGGAACATCATCAATAAAATGATGGTACAATGAGAAAATCACCAATATATTTGATCCACAACACTAAAGATCAAGCGTGATCTGTGGAGGTGTGTGAACGCTCACGTCATACGGCAAGGCACATGTTGTTGATGATTTAAAACATCGGCTTAAAAGGCAAGATGTTTGAATTCATTGCACCGGGTTTTATCCCATATTTCTTCGGTCTCTTTCCAAAGGGCGGCCTGTTTAAAGCGTCGCAAGAATACCTTAGACAGTCAGAGAAGTTATATTAGGGTCCACCTCTGGTTCAGATTAATAATCCTGTGACCGATTCAGCCACAAATAGGGTATTAATTTGAAGGTAATTGTTGTTATGAAATTGGCCAGAATTTAAAAGTACATTTTGTACTTGCAGCCGTCAGCCAAGGGACATAACCGTGAAGTACACTCCTCTAATCCAGGCTGAAATACTCTATTGACATTACCCGAGCCCAGATATCCAGTCCTAAAAATAAACTTGAATCATCGCCAATATTTTGTAGGTTTCTGGGTCACTTTTGTCAGCTGACGAAACCGATTACGCCCATAAGTGTGGGTCTTGTGATAAAGTTTAACTTATTTTACTAATATCTAAAGAAAGTTTATTATAATGTTGATGTTTAGTGTGAATAGTAGCAGAGAAATTGAGAAGTTTTGTGGTCTGTGTCTGCGAGTCATGATGTCGTTGATAATTGCAGACTTGTATAAAAGTCTAAGAATTTTAAAAGAAGTTGAAAACGAAAGAGGATTCGACTTCATTGGTCCGGTGTTTATCCCAAATGGCTCGGTCTCTTTCCGCAGGACCGCCCACCGAAAGCGTTCGCACTAAAGCACGAACTCCGTAGATCCAGCGACGATCCTCAGGAGACTCCGAGAAAAATGTACTCCTGAACCAATGTCGTAGCCCGAAATAGAACCCATAATCTTCGGAGTGAGAGGCAGGCTAACAGTCTAAGGACCACGGTGTGCACGGTGGAAGAGGCAGACATAATTTTCCTCCTGTAGGGAACGTCGAGAGCTGACATCGAACCTTTATCCAACTGCGTTCGTGCTATTGACAGGTTAACGTTCCGACCATTTTACTAGTGGGCTTCAAGTGAAAACCTTAAATACCTGAAAGGCTCTTTGAGTTGTCCAAACCGGTGGAAATTACTTGAGATTAGATCTGGCGATTATCTTGGATGCAGTACACACTAAAAGTGGAGGTCTTTGAGGGTTCCAAACGTTGTACGGGCAGTGTGGCTCCGAGCATTGTCATCTTTCGTGATCAGGATAGTGGTATATACATTCACTCACGCTCATATGGCGGCCTTTACAATGCTCAGAGATTGAAGGCCAAGATCAAAATTTGGAGGGTACTGATCAGAGAGTTGCTTTTTGCAGATGATGCTGCTGTTACGCCCACTCTGAGGAAGAATTGCAATGTCTACTATCTGCATTTTCCAATGCTTGTTCTGAATTTGGTTTAACAATTAGCAAAAAGAAGACACAGATTATGTCACAAGGTGCACATGGGGTACCATCAATCTTTATTGACGACGCCGAACTAGAGATGGTAGAACATTTTACATATCTAGGATCAGTGGTAAATGGCAAATTATCCCTAGATCAGGAAATCAACATCGGGATTGGTAAGGCAGCAACAAAAATGAACAGGTTAAGAAAAAGAGTCTGGGAGAACGGGAAGCTTACTGCAAAAACAAAAGTCCTTGTCTATCAAGCCTGTGTCCTTAGTACTCTTCTTTATGGCAGTGAAACCTGGACAACTTACTCACACCAAGAGAAACGTTTAAACAGCTTTCATATGCGGTGTCTGCGAAGAATTCTTGGTATTAAGTGGCAAGACAAAATCACAAATACTGAAGTATTGGAAAGATCAGGTTGTGTGACAGTTTATTCCATGCTCAGTCTTCGTAGACTTAGATGGATAGGACATCTTAGGAGGATGGATGATGGTAGAATACCAAAGGACATCTTTTTTGGTGAATTACAGATGGGTAAGAGATCTCAGGGTCGGCCTCTACTACGATACAAAGATGTGTGTAAGCGGGACATGATTGATACAGGCATTGATAATGCACATTGGGAGCAAGTCGCCGCTGAACGTGTTGCATGGAGGGCAAACATCAGAAATGGAATAACGACAAAGGAGAAAATTATTGCAGATAAGTCACACACCGAGCGTGTGAGACGTAAGATGGTGCATGATGGTGGAAATGACCACGTGTTCACATGCACTCACTGTGAACGGACATTTACAGCGCAAATTGGCCTTATCAGTCACATTCGCTACCGCCATAGGTAAAAGTTATTATGCCTTTTTAAAGCACAAACTATCGTCTGTCAAGACGGCAAGGTGCCAATGGCAATGGAATACGCGTCGTTAGGATTTGATTGCGGGTCGAAATCTTCTACTCCACTCATACACTTTCTGGACTGACAGGCATGCATTACTATACTGCACCTTCATTCGTCGATGAATTTCTATAGGTTTCACCCCTTCACTGATTATAAAATAAAAACGGATAACAGAAAACTGCTCCTCTTTGGCGCATGTCAAAAGTGGGGCGGCCATCGTTAAATTGTCCTTATGACTTCACCGTGTTCGTCTGCTACTGACGTAACACGTTAAACATTGTTGACATCCTCAACGACAATATTGATAGTTACAAGACATGACATGGTTGTTGGAATTTCTATCCTACTTTTAAGGATAGTTAGTTAATTTGTTAGTTAGTTAGTTAGTTAGTTAGTCAGTCAGTCAGTCAGTCAGTCAGTCGGTCGGTCGGTCGGTCGGTCGGTCCGTCGGTCGGTCGGTCGGTCGGTCGGTCTGTCGGTCTGTCGGTCGGTCGGTCAGTCAGTCACTTAGTTAGTTAGTTAGTTAGTTAGTTAGTTAGTTAGTTTGCTTCTTGTTAGTCGACAGATCATCCTCATTGCACATCGAACCATTCAGTCCATAATTGCTCAGATCCCCTTCTAAACAAAAAGCGTGTAGCGACTCACGACACCATTTCTGTGTTGGTTTATTAATCTTCTTTGCTTCCTGCATAGAGTTCTTGTTTGGCCACACCTCATTTAACTTGCTGTTCTCGCAGTCTGACCATGGATGTAGATTCACAGTCACTTGGGTCTCTCAAACAACTTACTTCTCGTAGAGCATTCAGTTTACCAGCCTGATCCATGGCTCTTCTGTCCTATACAGCAGCCTTACTTTCAAGCCTGTTAGCCTTCCCATTGCATTTGGCACCCGCATGCCGTGGTACGAAAATGAAACTAATCTTTGACAACCGTGACCGCTCCAGAGACAATAACCACTGTCTTCGGACCCACCCTATCTCTTATCTTCTTGAGCATACTCATTGAGTCACTAAGGAAACATGCCCGAGTGAAGGTCTGTGTCTCGAGCCATGTAATTGCTTTACTTACTGCCATGACTTTCATAGTTAGACTACTTGTAGTCAAGGGAAAAGCACCAGAATCTCCATTCACAATTATCCTTCCAGATTGAGCAGTAAAGGCCAATGGACTTCTCACGCGTCGAATGACCGACACATCTGTGTAAATGACAGCATCACCCTATAAAGAATTCACGAAGATCAAAGCCTGTACTTCGCCTCCTCAGCAACCGGATTTTCTTGTCTGAATGTTCTGTCTTGTTGGATGCAAACTGAAAAGGACATACAGAAATATGTTGACACTTGTAGCCACTCCTCGCCAGGTTCTAAGCTCTCAAGTGAACACACCTGCTGAAGGATGTCTTCGGCTGGACCCATCCACGACTTTCCTCTTTTTAACCTGCTGCCTTTACCTTCTTAATTTCACTATGCAGTGGATGTTGTGTTTGCGTTGACTCTGAGGTAGGCCTGTGCTCGGCAATTTTGTGTTATGTCCCCGATGGTTGGAAAATCAAGAAGGTAGCGCATCGCAATAAATGCTGTAACTCTTGTGCACTCAATCATAATACGCATAACTTTATTTTGTATCCTCTACATCCTTTCCATATGCTTATGGTTGGGAGTCAGGATCGCCATTGCACACTGAGAAACAGGAAGGTCCAGACCCTCCCATAGAAGATATAGATGTCGCTGCTCACAGTTTGCCGCCGCCATCATCTGCATCGCAGCAAAACCCTGCTTGGCTTTTATTATCACCTGGTCAGTGTTCTCAGCATAAGCAAGGCTTCATCAAATCGTATCTCCAGGTATTTCATTGCCTGCGTTCTTTCTGCGGTCTCTGAGCACAGATGTACAGTTGGTGTTGACAATATGGTTATTCAAAGAAAACCATCACTGCTGTCTTTGTTGGGTTGACCATTGCCCAAGCTTCAACACGTCACTACTTATGCGATTGAGTTCTGTTTGTAGTTCCACAGCAACGTGAATTATATCCTTATCCTGGCGATGCAATAACACATCGTCAACATACGACAATGTCCTGTGATCTGCTTACCGGTGATTCTCACAGTGACGGCGTTGAGCAGCACCTCAGATAATTGTGATCCCTGCGGCAGGCCAGAATATATTGTTGTTAAATCACATCTACAAAAAAAACTACTTTCCTTTGGAAGAGGGCTGCAGTGATCCAATTGAGGATGAATAGACCTATCTTGAGTTCAAGAAGCTGAAACATTAAGAAATCCAATAGCACTCTGTTGTATGCATCCTCAAGATCAATTGTTTTAGCACATGTTTCAGTGCCTGAATGGAAACCTTCATACACACCATGGGAAAAAAACTGTTGCGTTGGTCCAGGTTTTTCTGTTTGGACGGTACCCTTCAAGGGCAGTTGGAAAAGACAGTGCCTCTCCAGCTGGCTTGATACTTTTCTGGCATATAACTTCTCCATCATCTGGCCTATTGTATTTTATGTGGTGATTTCCGGATATCCCTGAATTTGTGTTTTCATTTTAAGCCCCATCAAAATAATGCGCATGCCTTCCTACGTACGTATTTATCTATCCGATGTTTAGTTATGTATATGTGGTGAGTGTTTGCGTGCGTGAGTGTGCGTGCGTGCGTGCGTGTGTGTGTGTGTGTGTGTGTGTGTGTGTGTGTGTGTGTGTGCGTGTGTGTGTGTAAGTATAAAGTTAACATATTTTAAAAAAAATATGTAACATTTTTCAACGCAGGACGTTGCTCCAAACGCAGATTTATTTTCTAAGCAATTTTACGTTCAGTAGTTTCCCAATGCATTTTCAGCGAGAACTGAAGATTTCAGTTCAGCCGATTGGTGTAGGACAAGAACTCACTATCGTGCAGTCAGCACACAGGAAGTTTAAACACAAGTGCAATAAACTGCTCAGCCACACACACAAATAAACACACACACACACACACGCACACACACACACACACATACACACACACATATATATATATATATATAATGGAACTAGAACGTTATATACAACAATAAGAAATAGGCAAGCAGCTTTTCTTAGTCATGTGATGAGAAGAGAGACATTGGAGACAATCATGACAACTGGAAAAATCGAGGGGAAGAGGGGCAGAGGCAGACCAAGAGAAATGATGCTGGATGGATTGAGACGGTGGCATGGAGGAACATCAACAGCGGAGTTGATCCAGAACACCAAAGACCGAGTTGTGTGGAGAATCATGAACGCCTACACCAGCCGGCATGGCACTTGATGATGATGATGATGATAATTGGCTGAGCAGTTTAAATATCTGTCTGTCTGACTATCCGTCTGTCTGTCTGTCTAATGGTCTTTTAAGTTAATATTTCCCACTATTATTTACACCGCCTGGAATTCTCTTCAGCAATACTCATCTAAAATACTGCCCGCAGCTTCGCTGACTCATCCTTGACATGAACTCACGTTTCCACAAACAGACCGCACACAGATAAGCATAATACACATCTCATAACACTACAGACTGGGGTTTCTTCAAATCTCAGACACAATCTTCTGTTTTTCACGAGGTTCCTAGTAGCTCAGCCAATCCCACAGCTTTGTATTTATGAAGTGCTTGAATTGTTGTAAATAAGCTAATATATATATATATATAATATATATATATATATATATATATATATATATATATATATATATATATATATATATATAGGCACTCTTCCGAATTGCGGTCCCAAATAGATCCGCAGTGAATAGGTCAGGGGTTAAGGGTTAGGGTTAGTTTGTTAACTAAACACTGACCCTAACCCTTACCCATGACCTTATTCACTGCGGATCTATTTGGGACGCAATTCGGAAGAGTGCCTATATTATATATATTATATATATATATATATATATATATATATATATATATATATGTGTGTGTGTGTGTGTGTGTGTGTGTGTGTAAGTGTGTGTGTGTTTGTGCGTGTGTTTATAGACGAGAGAGCACTGTGGCTGTTGCCCTTGCTTCCCAATGTGGTGGTCCGAGCTCAAATCCCTGCAGTAGCAGGATTATTATTTTTGACCAGCAATGCTTTGTGGCCAATCGTAAGTCATCAAATGGATACGATAGGGGCTATCATCATTCTCTATATATCGCCTTGGAAGGGAGAGCGGCGAAAAGGGGGAATTTTCATTCTACATCGTTATGTAGTTGGCACAGAATTTGCATAGACTTAATCTTTCACATAATTGGAGTCACTTTTTAGTCAGATATGACGGAGCTTCCATCGTAGACGTCACTACCTGCTTACTGTTCGCGCCAAATGATTTGGCGGCGTTCACCAAACTTAGCACTCTACATTGTGCCAAAGGCTTCAGATGGAAGACCGCAATTGCGAGGGTGCAAGCTTTATCCTAGTGCGCGGAAATGCAACCTAAAAACTAAATGTCATGGCAGGGCAGACCAGTAACAAAGCCTTGGTCGGAAACTAGTCTAGGCTGGAAGCTCCAACAGGCGGACAGTTAGAGCATTGCTTTACTGATCCGGCAGTTTCTGCTTCTTGTATTGTTCCAGAAGTATTGGTGTTACCTGTCCTTGGGAGCACACCAGACAGGTCGACAGATGGATCATGCTGCATGAGCAACACATGGCCTTTAATTTCAGCCCAGGTGTTGTGCTATGGTATGACTCCATGTTACAAATTGTCGTCAATCAAGACGGCAAGGTGCTAGTAAGTCAATCCGTCATATCCTGATAGCGGTACTTCAGTAAAGCTTCATTTATATACATAAACAACATATGCAAATAAAGTCTTCAGAAATAACTGACAAAGTCCCAAAAAAGTTATTTGACGTGTTAGGACCATTACAGTTTGTAGGTCTGTGTGCACGGAGGAATAGACAGCCAGAAATATTCATCTCGTAGGAAACGTCCAGAGCTGACATGAAACCTTTATCAAACCGCCAGGGGTCAGGTATTCGAATCCTCCTAGACGGGAAGATGTTAAAAAATTTGACCTGGGATCCCAGATCATCATCATCATAATCATCATGATATCCCCTGCCAACTGACGTATGGTTCATGTCTCTTCATAGATCTTGGTCCTTTTGTTCGGAATTAATTTTTTGATGATATTCTTCCACGCCGCCGTTTGCGTCACTCTACAATTATTTCTCTCTATATGCCTCTGCATTCTTCTCCCAATAATCATTTCCAGTCGTCACGAACTGTTTTCCATTGTCCCACTTCTCATTGTGTAACCAAAGAACTCTTCCCGGTGAGCCATTCTAAAAGTGGTACAAGAAAATATTCTGGCTCGTAAAGGCAATGTGCGTTGAGTTGAGTTGAGTTGAGAATCTTTGGCCTTGTCCTCCAGAATATGTAGCTTTTCAGTGCACATGGTTTGAAGGCTTCCCTTTCTCCTTTTAGAATAGATTCAGTGGCGTTCCCACTGTTGTTGTTTTGTGTTTAATAATTTCCACAATTAGTTTCATTTTATGTTGTCATGTTTTTATGTTTTCACTGTATGTGTCTGTCAGCATTGCAAACCTATACCACATCATATCATTTGCTCATATGGAACATACTCCATATTAGTGGACTTTTCTGGATTGTGAGTTGAGTGGATTGGAGTCACGAACCGACATTACAGAAGTCGGGAAATTATTATACGTGCTTCGTCCTTATCTGCAATGCCAACTGAAGAGTTCCCATATTAATGCTACCAGTAGACGTATTGCCGATCTCTCTGGCCCAGGGGTTACATTACTTTCTCCGTAATCCCGTTTATCACGCAGAGTCTCGTACCGGGTGAGAGCTGGGAGCGGTTCGTCCACCGCTGGTGACTTGCGGGATAACTGAGCCGGCCGCTCAGAAAGCAATGGCAAACTACTGAGCGTAACCTTGCCAAGAAATCAACAGACAGCTGAAAGATGCTGCTGTTGACAGCGATGTCCTGTAAAAGGATATGCGAATTTAAAAATAAAAAAGTAGAAGTATTATTATGTGTCCGTCAGTCTTGTTCTCGGAGTCCTGAGTGTCTGCCAGATCCTATGGTCAGTCCCTGCAGCAAATCTTTCCAAGCAGTGATAATCAAACTGTCCTTCTGCAATAGATACACGATTCCAAAAAGGCCATTAACACATCTGCGTTATCATGCAACAATACCCCACCAAGTGGTGCAGATCCTAGCCAGTCTGTCCGCCTGCTCGTTTCCCACCACACCAGCATGTCCTGGGGACACAATTCAACAGATGCTCTCTTTTATTAGCTGGCTGAAAACCTGGTGCACAACCTGCCACTCTGCCAGAAGCATGCCTGTCCACATCTTTCTCGTCATGCTTTAGCTAGATAATACACCGAATGCTGATTACTCTATTAATTGATTAGGTGCCGAAGGATAATATATCTCCAAATGAGACCTCCCATTTGGACAGAAGGGCGACATATCGCCATACCTAAGTCATGGTGTTATTTGTTTCGTTTCGTGGTATCTTCCGCAATTACAATGCCCAGTGAAGGGACATCTACGTACTTATTCATTTGGTTGTGTACCATGTTTGGTGTAAACCGACTTTATTGTTTGGCCCTGAAGCAGTTACAACATGGCATTTGCACCCTATTTCCAGTGCACATTAAGGCGTTTAAAAGAGTCTTTTACTTCTCTTACACACAATAGAACCCATGGCAGGAAATGTCTTTTACGTTAGTCTCAGATGTAAGTCTAAGAGCATCGAATAAAACTGGAGCATGGAGCATGGCCGATTGGGTCAGAGCACCCGTTCTTAAAATTCCGATGTGCTGATGTCAAGGCAGTGGGTTCAACCTTTACATAGGCCGGTTGGACTAAAATGTTGACTTCTCGCCCTTGACTGTTGGATGTAAAGTGCACGTACTTCAGAAGTCAGAGTGGTTTCGCTAGGTGGCGAGGGACACTGGTAATAGAGAAAGCGAATCCACACGCATAAATCAGACACGCCGATTACAAGTAGCAGTACGTATGTGGAATACGCATGAGTTCAAAGCGAGACGAGCACTCCCCCCCCCCCCCCCCCCCCCCCCTAACCCCTCAACCCCCTAATAAAATAATCTGGAATATACACGAATAAAAGAGGAGGAGCTGGGATGTAACGTTCAAGTTCAAAAGATCAGATTTTCCTCTCTATTGTTTGCAAACTAGTTCATGTTATGTTATGTTGTGTTATTTACGTTGTAAACAATATAAAATAAGCATAAAGTAATGCAACTTAACAGAAAGTAATTATAAAATATACAGGACGTTGCGGCGATTAGCCTTCATCAGCAAACACATACATACAAAAAACACAACACACAATCACGGAGAAGACCCTCGAGTGACTACATTACGGCCCAAAGACGAGATGAGAAGAATACAAAGATGATTCGTTGCAACGTCCTGTATGTTTCATATTCTGTTCTGTAAAGCTGCATTACTTTGTTATTTTATATTGTTATATTTCCACAGCTTTACCGCAGTTCCACCAAATTTACGTTGAACGACGTCACTGCAATCGGGTATTCCCATGCGTGCTCAATCCTCCGATGCAGCAGCCATCCAAAATGTTTTTACTCACTGTTCCATTAAGCCACGTGGAGTAGCTTGTGGTATCTCCTCTCTTTACCACGAAGTCTTCATTGACGTGCTTGACCAGGCTTTACTCTGAGCTCGTGCAGTCGGGCTGGAGTTGTTATCTCGTCAGTATCCGTACTGCATTGATTATATCAGCATTGTCCATGCTTCTTCCTGTTCAAGAAATGTTCATAACTCACATAGGTTTATTTCCGCAGGAAAGGTACATGTTCTAAAAAGTTTACTTTAATTTATTTGCTGTTATTGTGCTATAAACTTAAGATATTCTGCCAAACAAAACGTCTAGGAATGGACCTAAAAAACTGAATGGCGGGAAATGGGAAATAGGGGTGTTTCGCAGATAAGACTTTAAGGTTGTTAATGCAGCAGTAGGCATGTTGCTATATATAGAGAGAGATTAATATATATATATCAGATTAAAGGGGATTGCATAAAGAAAACTACTGTATATAATCCCAGATACGAGAAGTTGCTTAAGACGATTAATCATCCCATGGCACTGAATCAGCTAACACAGTTTAACCTCGTACGTCCGACGTTCTGCACACTCCTCTCTGGTTGTTTATGGAACGCAGATGCCAACAATTTTGTCATGTTAAACTTCATTGTTGATAATTTATTATCTAATCATTTTCTAAAACTGTAATCAGTGCATGCTTGGCTATATCACCACATAAAACACACTAACGGCATCTTGAAGTACATCAATCCAATTAGATCACGCTGGAGTCAGCCAGCTCGACCATGACATTCTGTGACTGTCAAGGTCGGAGGTCTCCATATGTCCCCATACGAAAACAAGCCTGTACTTTTCCAGCCCATATTAAGTGCTTCTAATGATGGCTTCACGCCCTGAAAATTCGTCCTTGTGGGCATCTGTAGCCATGTTTAAGCATCGAGACGAATCGTGATATAGTGCTAGCCCCAATATTTTATAGACTAGATGAGTACTTTTATTCTTCAGGTGCAGGATCTTGATCAGACATCGGTGACGATGACTCTTCGAAACTCATTTTCTATTGCCCACTTTGGGACTTTCATCTTTCTATGTCATTCTTTGGATCTATTGCTAGTATTTCGCCCAGTTAAAGACACGTTTCTATTTACTGTCATTTACTGCCAATATAGTACCTTTCGGTGTATGGCAGAGGGGTCTTTGAGCCTGAGGAATTAAGGCCGCCTGGCTAGTGCAGTCGCCGCGAACTGTGCAGGTTAGGATTTTCTTTTTGCCCCCGACAGAAAAAAATCCCGCACCTTACCGGGGATCGACCCCTTCTCCCGAATGAGAGTCCGGCGTTCTTATTATTCGGAGAATATTTTCTGGTACCAATCCCAGGATTATTCACCCGTCCAATACGGCTCAGAGTTGTCCATCCTGGATTTAGAGTTTAGGGTTTAGGCAAGGAGACCGGCTTCATAGCACCTGGTTCTATGTCAAGTGACTCGGTCTCTTTCCTCACGGCGGCCTGCCGCAGATAGTCAGATGGTCAGATAGAGAAGAAGCAATAGCGGGGTCACAGAGAGGACAAGAAGCTGTGGCGTAACCAGAGTGACGGGTAGGGGCAGTGGCGTAGCCCCGTTGGTTTCTGATGCCAACATGACTTCGATAGATGCATTTTAACATAGAATTTTAACATATAATTTTAACATGTAGTTGTAACATATACTATTAACATATAATTTTAACATATAATTTTAACATGTAGATTTAACATAAAATTTAAACATATAATTTGACCATATAATTTTAGCATGTAGTTTTAACATGTAGTTTTAACATCCATTTAACATGTAGTTGTAACATATTCTTTTGACATATTCTTTTACCAAATAATTTTACCATATGGTATTCACATATGTCAACATTTTCCTTGCTCATCGGGCTTCATTGTAGCAACTGCTTTGGGGTTATATGGAAAGTAGAAGTGCAGAACTGTGTATGTCTCAGTTGATCTCTGTGTTCATGTTTGTGCTGAGCATATCCAGCTAATGAAACTAGAACAATATATACAACAATAAGAAAGAGACAAACAGCTTTTTTCGGTCATGTGATGAGAAGAGAGGCATTGGAGAACATCGTGACAACTGGAAAGATCGAGAGGAAGAGAGGCAGAGGCAGACCAAGAGTGATGCTGTATGGATTGAGACGGTGGCATGGAGGAATATCAGCAGCAGAGTTGATCCAGAAAACCAAAGAACGAGATCTGTGGAGAGCCATGAACGCCTACGCCAGCTGGCAGGGCACTTGATGATGATGATGATATCCAGCTATGAGTTCCTTTCCCTGTCACACTTCCTTACTGTTTGTTCTGATTTCAGTCTTCATGTGCCCCCTGCCGCTTCTTCTTATCTCTAAATTTCTGAGTAGAAGTTTGATGACATGGTTTGTGAAGTTGATTGCACTAAAATGTTCGCATTTAACTGCTGGTGATTTCTTGAGTAAAGGGAAGATCGCATATTTCAGTACATCACAAGGTAATGCACTGTTGTAAATACCATTCAACATTTTACTTACCATTTGTACTACTAATTCTGCCGGTAATTATTTTTCGTCTACCTTGATAACATCTGTCCCAGCGGGTTTTTCCTTTCTTCATATTGTTGATAGCCCGACATCTTCTTTTAGGATAGGTGGACCTTCTGAGAAGGAGAAGAAGAAGGGGAAGAAGTAGGAGGAGGAGGAAAAGAAGAAGAAGAAAAAGAATGGGAGAATGAGAAAAGGAGGAGGAAGAGGTGGAGGAAGTGGTCGTGGTAGTGGAGAGCTAAGGAGGAGAAATGAATAAAGTGCTTTAATTGTTTGCCTTCGATATTATTAGGTAATGGTTTCCCCAGTCCCAGATTTCGTTTTGCCACTGAACACCTTTCGTGCCACTCTGTTTATCCATCCAGTGCATTCTCCGTCTGTCGACCCCCTTCCCTAATATCATCGATCTTCCCTATTGTCACAAACTTCCCCATACCTTTATTTTCAGTATTGCTTTTCTTAAGTGTTTTTGAATTGGAAACAAATAGGTATATAAACTCCTGCGAGGGAAAAAAACGTACTAAACAAACAACAACGTTGCACATACCTTACAAGGAGATCCTCGTATCGCGAAATACAGGTGAAAATCCGAAATCAGAAGCACTCAATAAATATATAAAATGAATAATAAAATAAAATAAAATACACACGAACCCGTACAATACGACACACAGTTTCGATTCTAAGAATCTTTGTCAATGACAACACATAGCTAACAACGAAATACAGCAAACAACGAAAAAACACACACACGATCACTGTGCCATGTAGGGCAGAAAAGTGTTTAAGTGTTTTTGTGTGCGAAATATATTTGATAACTAAAGCTTTGATATACTTTAGTAATCCTAGTATCACCGATAGTTTTTGAAAAGACGTCTTCTTCTTTTCTTTTAGCCCTTTACCCCTGATCAGATCATAGGCCTTCAATCAATGCTCCCGCTCCGTTCCCCGGGAAGTCTCCGTGGCCAATAGATTAAGTCACCTGCTTCGCGCTTTGTAAGTCGTGGGTTCGATTCCGGGCTACATCTTTAGGCTCACGAGCACACTTTTCTCGGAAAGTCCCGGGGGTCGTCGCTGGAGCTACGAAGTTCGTGCTTTGTGCGGCGCTTTTTGGCAGGCCGTCCTGAAGAAAAGAGGCCGAGTCATATGGGATAAAACCCGGTGCAATGAAGTCGAGCATCTTGCCTGTTAACCTCCTCAACTCACCTCAAGACGCAATGTTCTTAGCTATCACCTGATGCTCCCCGCGTGACCTCCTTATATTATTAATTTCCTTCTCTGCAGACTTGTGCATGTGTTTTTAAGTCTCCATTTAAGGTACTCGACACAGACAAATCAGCCCAGTGCACTGGAAGTAGTACCGCGTGTATGGACTTTGCTTGAGTTCAAAGCGGTCTAACACCAACAAAAAAATGTCTTCATTTATTTCTTATTCATTGTGTATAGCAAAGGCCTTTCTAGTTCTACGGTTCTCATGGTTTCTCAAGGTATGTCCTATCCATCGCCAACGCCTTTTCTTAACCTTTTGTTTCGTTGGGATTTTGACTCATTGCTTGTCGAAAATTACCGATGTATGCACTTCTGAACGTGCAAGCCAGTTCACCCACGCGGTCTGCACTCTAGCAAAGATCTTACCGTCATGTATGCTCTTATCAAAGGAAACTTCCACATAAACATACAGATATGTGGGATTTGCTTTATAACCGTTTTCATTGCTCCAATTTGTTCACAGCTATTTCTGACTGCACCCATATTTTCCGACGTAATTGGTAATCTTATTGTTGTTGTTGTTGTTGTTGTTGTTGTTGTTGTTGTTGTTGTTGTTGTTGTTGTTGTTAGTGTTGATGTTGTCGTTGTTCTTCTTCTTTGTTTTCTTTTTCTTTCGTTCTCTTGAACTTTGTCTATGTCTGCAATATTGTCTCTTGTATAAACTTCACTGTCTCTTATAGTTCCTCAGTGGTCGATAGAGTTTATCTTCCAGTGTTGTTTCTCTAGCCCAGAAGGTTTGATTGAACATTCTAATGTAGGCCTACTTTGAGACAGCTGTGTTAAATCATGTACATTTTAAATCCTAATATACCTCATCGCATAAGTGATGTTGCAGTACCGGTCTTGCACACCCCGATCGTTACTGGGCTTGTCGAGAGGCATGAAATCATTGCAACTTAAGTTGGACGGTACACCTACCTTGCTAAGGGTTAATGTTTTCACGAAATGACCAGAGCCCAGTGCACTGGACTTAAGAGTCAACACTTAGCCTTCCAGGCGATTCACCAATCAACCAACCAACCAACAGCCAACCAACAAATCAACCAACCAACCAACCAACCAACCAGCCAGCCAGCCAACCAATCAACCAACCAGCCAAGCAATCGACCAACGAACGAACCTCGGGACCTATTCCCTGCAGTGTCCTTCTGGCTGATCCATAGATAACACGATGATCGTTGGAGTTAAGAATTGGGCTCGCAGGCGCGTCTGACATTCTGCCCTTCGTCTCTATCTCCTCTCATACAATCAACCAATCAACCAACCAGCCAGCCAACCAAAAGAAAATCAAACAACCAATCATACAACTGACCAATGATACAACCAACCAATCAGTCAATCAATCATACAACCAACCAACCAATCAACCAACCAATCATACACTCAACCAACCAGCCAGCTAATCAACTGTGACATAATCACCAACCACCATTTTACAGTGCGTCAACATTTTCGCACCAACTACAGAGAACAACATACAATTGACCGCACCATTGAGAATCGAACACAACTTGACCTCGAGATAGACAGATGTCGGCTATTTATGGAAATTACAGCGTCTATAACTAAGCATATTAGTGGAAGGAGCGGGTCACGTGATATACCTTTGACCTGCGAAAGCGTTCATTTCTTAAAACCCGCGCACTTCTCCATCTTCAGCCCTGACGACCGGTCAGAGAGCGAAAGTGACCTGTATTTTACATGAAGAAACGGCAGTTTGATCCGAAACCCGAGGTAAGCTTGTGAATCCTCAGATCAATGTGATACCCTGATGTGTGAAGCAGAAGGTATCCAGTGTTGTGCGTCAAAATTAAATGTATTACTTATAAAATAAATCTCTGAAGTGAAAAATGGTAGACTGCAACCTTCTAGCTACACCGAGCTTTTCCCGGGCAAAACTAACAATATCACACTTTCTCAAAACTGCAAACTCTGAAGTTCTTCACTACATCTGTTAGCTTTACTGTGTGCATACTACAATAATCTATCACAGAAACTTATACGAGGTGAAATTTCAAACGCACTTTGATGCTTTTCATCAAAACTGTTTTAAAATGCTTTCTGCAAATACAAGCCAGTTTGTGCACACGAACCACCACCTCACTTGAAAATGTATTTATTTCTGCCTATTCGAAATCTAAGGAGCTGAGAGAAGGATTATACCTTTTCTTTCCTCTTTACGAATTGAAATAATAGGGTTTGATAGAAAATAATTATATTTATGTGTCAGATTTTAACTCAGACAAAGCACTTATTAAATGCATTGCTTTAAAAAGGTTACGCTGCACAGACGCCATTTGTGACAGACGGCCTAGTTAATCTGTCCAGACCCAAAGGTACACAAAACCTCGGTCTATTGCCAACTGTTGATCGCCAACAGAAGGGACATGATGTGCACTGCTAGCAGGAAGAAGAAGAAGAATAGATTGATATGAAGAAGAAGAGAGGTGGATTAGGAGGGGTACTTTATGTAACAACCTCTTACTAATGTATTGTTGTCATGATCTTGTATGGATTACATTTTGTAACAAATACACATCAGAAATTCTGTATGTTAGACATGAATAACAATAAGACACTTGATGAGTTAAACTCATATTAACTGATGAAGATGGGGAGACAAGTGGTACAAGCTATGAGAACCCCAGTCAACAGAAGTTAACTCAACACATTGCATCACACAGCACTCCACACCACACCACAACAACAGCAAGTAAAAAGGAAATGATTTATAAGAAGAAGAAGAAGACAAATAGTTAATTTGGAAGGTACTGAGAAACATTTATATACACAATGCATAACCCAATGAGTTGATGTAGATGTTTTAATTGTATGTCATTTATACAAATGCATCTTGTCCTTGTCTTGGTCTTGTCTTATCAGCCTGACCTGAATGATCCAAGGAACAACACATCACCACTCCTATCTATGTCTGATTGTACACTTCTCAATGAACCACAGGTACACTGAGGAAATGCATACAGCAGGTACCAAATGATAGCAGGTGCATCCAGTGTAATAATAATCTCTGACCCCACACAAATTAACACAACACCACTTCTTCTGTTCGTATCCTTCCTGTTATGTTGTGTTCACACTTAATAACATGCTGGGAAAATTACATTGGTAGGAGTATACATGCCTCTGTAAATTTTACACAGTGATGTTCTTGGTGGCAACCTGACCAGAAGAGGGAGGCAGAGAGAAAAGATGACCTACACACATGAGATGGAAGATAAACTCAGGCCTTGAGCAGAGCAAGGGCAGCCTACAGGGTAGCTTCACTGGCATGTACTGAAGTGGATCCATCAGTCCTTGGACCCAGGCTTTACCCATATCTACCACTCAGAGGTGACATTTCTCCATGCCAACAAACACTCCCTCCCAAAACCATGATTCATACCATAATTGAATTAACCCATGCCACACTACACTGTAAAACATTTTATTTATAAGAAGATTTACAACACTGAGGATCAGCATATTGATTATTGTTTATTGATTGATAACTGTAATTGGTACTGATGTGCATTTTTTCCATTGAAACATATGTTATGTCAAACAGATGAGAAAAAATGAGAAATGTATACACAGGCTCAGTCAATAAATGACATCAACAGTAACTGATTTTATATTTAATGTGTCAGTTCAACCTGTCTGTTAATTACCTGTTTATTTGTGTAAACAAGTTGTCAATGTCTACTAAGATTTGTTAAATAATTTATTTAGCAAAACAAAATAACTCAAAAGAATTTAAAATTAAAGGGAAAAGAGGAAACTCTATATCTCTTGACTGTTGCAAACCCATGCTACATTTCACCTGATTCATACTGAGGAAGTCTTTCAGACATTTCACAGAATATCATGGGGGTTCGAGAGCTATTAGAATCCTGGTGAAGGGGCAGAGTCAAATCTTGTGTTCACTATTCTCCAAAAGAGGACCATTAACTCCTAGACAAACAATTAAACCGAGCCTGTAATACTTCAAGGACCGTATTCTTGATTTATGTGCATATTGGAAGAGGATGGGGCCCAGCTTCTAAAACCAGAATATGGGTTACGCACAACAGTGATCCCCAGTCCCTTCAGAATATACGACATCAAACCAATGAAACAACAACCAATTAGCCAACCAATCAGTAAACCAACCAACTAACTAAACAGCAAACCAAGCAAAGTCTATATCACAAGAGATTGACCGATTCGTTAGTATACACCATTAAGTGAATTGTGTTGCATTATTTCATTTAGCCGGTGGTTGACCAACACGGAGAGTATTTTAGAAAAGTCCAAAGGAAAAACCACGGATCATTGGCCGGTTTCCTCAGCGTCAAGCATGTTCATGCTCACACTGACTGCAATGATCTGTGTCTACGTCTGCGGCTCTTCAAGAACCATGCCTTCGACTGCTCTTTCTGTGATGTTTGAAGTAGCAAATGTACTCCTGTTTTTAAAAGATGTTCTTGTTTATAAGCCGGTTGTCTTCGATGTTCAGTAGATCCATTAACAAACAATGCTAAGGAAATAAGGATTGATAAGATGCTTGGCCTTGGAAATCGCAAAGAGTAGGCCGTAAGGACACTGCACAGACAACATTGTTAGGAAAGAAAACCTACCCGCGGGTAGATAGAGTCCATTACGTTGGATGTGATCAGTCTCGAGGAGGCAAATCTGGCACAAATACATGCAAAGATCGGACACTCCGACATCTGAGGTGCGTAACTAGACGTGATGTACTTTACTAGAAAAAGGGCCGAAGAAGAGGAGGAGGAGTTGGAAGAAGATGATAATATTAAATGAGAAGAAAAAACGTGATATTTTCGATAGTAGAAAAGTCGCTTAAAAGTCGACAAGGTCGACTTCATTGCACCGGGTTTTATCCCATATGCTCGGTCTCTTTCCGCAGCGCGGAAAGCGTCGCACAAAGCACGAACTCCGTAGCTCTAGCGACGACCCTACAGGAGTCTCCGAAAAATTTAACTCGTTAACCGAAGGACGCGGCCCGGAATCGAACTCCGAACTCACAACCTTCGGAGTCCGAGTTAAACTGGCTTGACCACTTCGCCACGAAGACTCCAGATAGTAGAAAAGAAGGAAGTAATGAAGGAAGAAAACAAAAATAGGAAGGAAGAAAGGAAGCAAAGAAGAAGAGGAAGAAGAAGAAGAAGAAGAAGAAGAAGAAGAAGAAGAAGAAGAAGAAGAAGAAGAAGACGGTGAGGACACGTAGAAAGCTCTAATTCACGCCAGGAAACAGCTCGCGCTGTCCCAGATTCTTTGCCCCAGTTCCATTCCCACGCCTGGCACACTTCACCTGGTTTGTGAAATATTACCTGCGCTCTCGCCGGATCCAGATCTGGCTGTGAATCTAGGTCACACGGCAACAACTCCTGGTCGCCCTGCTTCAGGCCCAATTGTCGTGCCAGACAGTAAATCTTGTGTTTTGAAAATTACCGATATCCTTTCATTTCCTATCCCTTTGCGTTCATTTCCTGTCCTTTTGTTCCATGTGTATATTTGTTGTACTTTAGTGTGCCCTATGATGATGAGTTAAGACCTTTACAATTTAAAGAGTTACGTGGGAATGGATAAGAACTCTCGCTCTTAAACATTCGGTGTGCTGATGCCGAGGCAGCGGGTTCAACCCCTAAACGGTCAGTTGGACTAAAATGTTGACTTCCCGTTCTTGACTTGGGACTTAAATTACCAGTACTTCAGAAGTTAGGAGTGGGTTCGTCCTGATAGCGAGGGACACTGATAATACGGAAATCTAGTCAACTACGCTTGGGTTCAAAGCTACTGCTAAAAAGTAGAGTAGTGACTCGACACTCGTCTGTCGGCACTGTAGAAATGGATTCGATTCGTATTGGAGCGGATTTAAATTTTGTAAATTGAACTGGGCTGCCACAGGTCGGCCCAGTATAGATGGAGTACTAGGATAGGGTTGGGAAGTAAAGACGGCCGGTGTATTGAACACAAGACCCAGGGAGTGTTCTTTGGTCAAATCAAATTTTGGTCTAGCACCACATGTACAATGCGCGTTAAAGAAGATATAAGGTCCTGCATTAGCCTCTTTGCCTCGTTTGTTGTTTAGTAGTTGAAAGTGATTAGGGAAGATCATCATCGTAGCACTTCGGTGGGGTCCATAGGTGCTTCTATCTCCTCCTGAACATCCCCGCTAACGTGTGTCGACTGACAGCACCAGTTCTGTGTTGATTAAACAAAGGTTTTGTGCCCTGGAGAAATATATCATGTCTGACAGTTCTCTGCTTCACTCCCACTTCTCTCACTTTGGACATGAAAGAATATTCCCAAGCATGCTTAACGTCATCAGCTGATCCTGCATTCTCATATAGCTGTGATGATGCCCACCTTTGCCCTGTCCTATCTCTATCAACATCATGTCCATCAAACGATCGGCTCTGTAGGTACCTTTCAATCCTGAATGCCCCGGTACATAAATGATTGACTGATTGATTGATCTAGGAACCGACATCACAGCATTCGGGGCATTCCCATAGGCCCCATGCTCAGCAGACAGCGAAGAGTTCCAACACCAATAGTACCAGTAGCAATCTGATTATATGTCCGTCTCGCCTTTCCTCTGAGTGTTGAGCGTCGGCCAGATCCCCTCGTCACTCCTCGTTGCCTCATTCTTGCCAGACTATGATGATCCATTTGCTCCTCCGAGGTGTACACGTGCTCCCACAAGGCCGCAACCACTTCTGCCTTGTCATGCATCAATACTCCACCAAGTTTTCAGAGCCAGCCAATCTATCCGACTGTTCATTCCCCAGCATACCGGCATACCCCAGGAAAAAAAAAAGATCCAGGCGATGCTTGCCACCCGTGACCTCCGAAGCGAAGAAGCCACTCTGCACGAAGCATGCCTGTCCTCACCTTCCTCATCATGCCTTTTGAGTCAGTTACAATAATGATGTGTGTGTGTGTGTGTGTGTGTGTGTGTGTGTTTGTGTGTGTGTGTGTCGTATTCTCGATCCAGCGAAAAATGAAAGTTAGCTGGACAAATGGTGATGAGCTCAGTGTGTCGAGCCAGCTTCTCGGGTATATTCGTTGCATCGCTCAGTATAGGCGTGTGAATAACTTTGCATTTCGAGGCAATTCAGGGCATGGTTGCAGCTATTTTGTCCATTATAAGATTGGTTGTTGTTACTGCAAAAGACTTGCTTAATTGACAGTTGTGCAGTTTGAGCTCGCTGGGAAAGCCCACGCACCCCTCTTGCCCTGACCCTCAGAATCATTCGTAAGCAGCACTGCATCGACCTCTCTAGTGTTTTCATGAATTAGCGCTTTGACCTTGGTGTCTGCCGCCATTAAAGATGAACTGATTCAGTTAATTAAGTTAGTTGTATATCCTTTGCCGGACATCGCAGTCAACACCATCATTGTTTGCTGTTGTGATCTCTTGGCAAGTTTACGTTCAGTAGTTTGCCATTGATTTCTGAACTGCCTGCACCCATACCATGTCGTAAAACATCAACGCAAGACGGTTTGCTGCTAAGTCGGCTGCAGCTGTGTTTCGAACGTGGGTATGCGGGATTACGAACTACGCCACGGAGCTGGCTAACTGATTTAGTGCCAAGCCAACAAAAATTAGGGTTGGACCAAGCATGGTACGCAATCAAATGAACAAGTATTATAATGTAAATGTCCGTTCACTGGGCATTGACATTGCGGAAGATACCAGGAATCAAAACAAATAACACGGTGACCGTAGTATGGCAATATATCGTCCTTCTGTGCAAACGGGAGGTCACATTTGGCGATATATTATCCTTCGGGGCTCAATCAGTTAAGGGTTAATGTTTTCAGTGGTTTTTAAAATTATACCGATAATCACATGAAAGCTCTATTAAAATAATGAGTGATGTGATTACATTACTGTTACATGAAATCCCCTTATATGTTGTTAAATAAAGAGTGTTTTGTTTACAATAATGTCATAGAAACTCTCATTGTTGCTTGCGTGTGTTCGTTGGCTTGAGCTCCAACGCGAAGTCCTGTATGTCGGATGAAGGCATCCTTGTTGTCCAACATCAGTGTGATGTCATACAGGACCTGAGCTTTGCGTGAGTATCCGTTGTCCCATGTCTGGCTTATTGGTGTGCAGACTGGCAGTTCTTCGCCGTACAGGCAGACACTCTCCGACTTCGTAGGAAACTCTCTTTGTAAAATAAAGTGTTTTGTTTACAATGATTTCATATTAACTCTCTTTGTAAAATAAAGAGTGTTTTGTTTACATTGATGTTACATACACCATTGAGGTGACCACCAGGGAATGTCGATTCTTTTAAGGTCGACATCTGTGTTTTAGAGGTTAGTGAACGCACTTTTACAATTCCCCGACATACTGGGTCTAATGGTACCTGAGAGTTGCTGCAGATAGAGATCACCCCCTGCATGAAGCTATAGATATGTTTAAGGGTCATAGACTAAGATGAGGTAGGTCCTGTATGGCACAGGCGGAAATATCTATACGTCAGGTTTGTGATCTTGAGACCAACAATCGTGAAAAAGAGTGGGTTGAAGTACAGGCAGACATGACGGACTAGCACATGATAATAGTACCACTGGGTCGTGAGTGCAGAGAATGGGCAGCGGGCCGCACAGAGTTTGAGGTGCAACAACTGATCCAGAGTAATATACATCAAGGTGACATAGTGATCTATACTGATGGGTCAGTGGTGAGAAAAAGACGGAGTGGCTGGGGTTTCATTGCGAAGGCTAATGGACGATTCTTGAAAAAGGATAGTATGGCATATAAGGCTACGACCTCCAGCATGAGAATGGTGGTGGAAGCAGTCACAGCGGCATTCCTTTGGTTAGAGGAGACCACTGCAACACATATTATCTTCATCACGGAATCAACTAGTATGCTTAGGAAAGTGGAGAAAGGAATGTTTCGTGTGGAATGGTTCACCTCGCTTCAGAGGTCACAGACTGTAAGAATTGTATGGATTTTTTCCCCTGGCCATGCGTGAGTGCGGGGGGGGGGGGGGGGTAATGAACAGGCTGATAGGCTGGCAGGGAATGCACCTCTTTGTGGTTGATTACCTATTGGCAAGGGAGAGGTGGTCGTGCGCCTGTGGGACCAGGTGGAGAAGTTGGAGGAACAGATTGAGAACCCATATGTGGATAGGATGAGATTATGGGGGATTAGCAGGGATTCTGGTAGAATCTCAAAACTGAGAAGGAAGACCAGGAGAACATTCAATCAGATAGCGGTGGGAACGATTAGTAGTGTGACTCTTCGCTGGCTGTTGAACAAGAGGACGGAGCGCATATGGGAATGTCCTGAGTGCAGTGATGTCGGTTCTTAGATTAACTCAACTCAGCTAAACTAATGCTGATTTGGCAGTTTTGGTTTTGTGTCCCCTGAACTATGTTGACATAGCCCCCAAACAAACAGGAAACATTCACTTTCTCCAACCCACATCCCTTTAGGAAAATCATATTGTTTCCTTTTCAAGACCTTTGACCCTCGACCTGACACCCCCCCCCCCCCCCTCCGCCATATGCATGTCTGTACTGACACACGCGGGACATCTTGCTTGTCAGGATCAGTCTGTCCTTAACCTTGCTCTGCGCACCTGGCGTCACTTTGAGCTTCCGGTCCTGTAAACAAAGCGTCCATCTGTCATTTCCGTTGCTCTACTTTGGCCGATTAACGGTACATTCCCTGTCCCCTCCTTTATTCATCCTTTATTTCACATTTTTATTCATTTTACTGAAATCTATCTATCTATCTATCTATCTATCTATCTATCTATCTATCTATCTATCTATCTATCTATCTATCTATCTATCTATCCATCCATCCATCCATCCATCTATCTATCTATCTATCTATCTATCTATCTATCTATCTATCCATCCATCCATCTATCTATCTATCTATCTATCTATCCATCCATCCATCTATCTATCTATCTATCTATCTATCTATCTATCTATCTATCTATCTATCTATCTATCTATCTATCTATCTATCTATCTACCTGTCTGTCTGTCTGTGATTGTGATAGGGTAGGTGTGAATGTATGGAAGGCAGGCAATTAGGTAAGTAAGCAAGTATGTGGGTATATATGTGGATATTATGTATGTATGTGTTCATTTATGTGTGAGTGTCTCTCTCTGTCTCTCTCTCTCCCTCTCTCCCTGTGCGTGTGTCTCTCTGTCTCTCTCTCCCCCTCTCTCCCTGTGTGTGTGTGTGTGTGTGTGTGTGTCTGTGTGTGTGTGTGTCTGTCTGTCTGTGTCTGCTTACCTGTTTCATAACATTTCCAGTTGCTGTGTTAATGTTCACAGCATTTATTTGACAATATTGTTTGGTTTTCACTATAAGTATTACAAGCAAATTGAAGTGCATAAAATTAGTGGTTGAAAGGGCCAAATATAAGAAGTGCCTCTGTGCCCAATGTGTAATCCTTTAAAAATAAAGCTATCTGTCTGTCTGTCTGTCTGTCTGTCTGTCTGTCTGTCTGTCTGTCTGTCTGTCTGTCTGTCTGTCTGTCTGTCTGTCTGTTAATCCACCCGAACGTCTATGACAAAACACGCCGCATGCCAGCACGCAGATGAAACCTAAACCATTAATTCAATCAAAGCGGGATTATGTAGAAGTCTGGTGGGTTTCTTGGTGGGTATTTAGGTATGGTCGTATAGAAGGACTGTTTTAATGCGTTAGGTGGTGTTTGGTTGATGAGTGTATGGGTTCATTGAGTGGTTGGTTATACATCCTCTCCAAAACTATGTATATACACTGGTGTTCAGATCCTCTAAGCCACAATAACAGATTGATATATGAGAGTGATATTGGCGTAGAGCAGTGGTTCTCATTCATTCATTCAGTATCATGTCCTTTGCAGAACCTCGCTCCCATAACAACCTTCCGGAAAACTTCTCGATCACAAGCAAGATGTCCCGCGTCTGATACACCCATCTGGAGATCATCCGCCACATCCTGCACCCATCTTCTCTTTGGCCTTCCTCTTCCTCTCTTCCCAGGCATATACCCTTCCATTATTGTTCTCTCCAAACTGTCGTGACGTTTCAAGTGACCAAAATACTTCAATTTTCTTTGTTTTATCGTCTTTAATAGCCACCCCTCCTCAATATTCAACTCTTGAAGTATGGATGCATTTGTTCTTTTCTTTACCCAAGATATTCTTAGAACTCGTCTATAACATTTATATTCAAAGGCATGTATGCGCTGTTCAGCTTGTTTAGTAAGTGTCCATGTCTCACAGGCGTATGTTGCAATGGGAAAGATGCATGCTCTTAAAAATCTAATTTTTGTAGTTCTGTCTGTCCCACACCATAATTTATTCATCTGTTTTAGTCTTTGAAGAGCAATGGATAGTCGCCGTTTAATTTCTTTCATTGTGTCACCATAATTCGTAATCAATGACCCAAGATATTCAAAATTTTCCACCACCTCCAATTTTCTCCCATTAATGTATATTTCTTTCTCCATAGTAGTTTTATCTGTATGCATTATCTTAGTTTTTGCTATGTTAAGATATAAGTTGTGATTTTCACTATTCAATTGTGTTGAGGCTATTAGGTTTTCTATGCCATTCTGTGTTGTGGATAGTAATACTGTATCATCAGAATATCGAATCTCTGGTATGTCATGACCTCCGATATTTAGGGCATCATATGGCTCCCTGTTTATATAATCTCTTACATTTCTCATTATATTTTCGGCATACAGGTTAAACAAATAGGGCGACAGCACGCAGCCCTGACGGACTCCTTGCTTGATGTCAAACCAATCTGATGTCTCGCCATCTATTCTAACTGCTGCTTGTTGGTCTAGATATAGCATTTTTATGAGATGTACTACATGTGAAGGAAAGCCCATATTCCTCATGATTTCCCAAAGTTTCTGATGCTGTACACAGTCAAATGCCTTTGAATAATCCACAAAACATGAGAATAGGTTTACATTAAATTCTCTGCACTTCTCTATTATTAAACGCATGTTGAATATGTGATCTCTTGTTCCTCTTCATTGTCTAAATCCAGCTTGAACTACGTTAATCTTTTCTTCCATTTTCTTACTAAGTCTTCGCATTATGACTTTTAGTAGAATTTTACTTGCACGACTTATCAGGGCAACAGTTCTATAGTTGGTGCATAATTTCAGGTTGCCCTTTTTTGGTATTGGAATGAAGATAGTTCTCTTCCAATCTTTTGGCCATATACCATATTTCCAAATCTCAACCGGTGGGACATTTCTGAATTACTGGCACTCATACTAATGTGTGGAAACCAACGTCAAGGGGTCTGCTTCCAAATATCCCGCAGCTGTCTTTCGAACGCTGTGTCCCGGATTAAAAATTGCAGTGGTAACCCCTTCAGCACAGAGCAGGTTTGATAGGCAGGCATTAATTTCTCCATGAGCCTGCTCAAGGATTGTCCAGGCCATAAGTTTCAGAAGTAGGTACTGACTCTCTACCATCGTACCATGGGAACGTGCAGTGATTCTATACAGTCTCATAATCATCGTGTGTCTTGCCGGTAAGCGTAGGCCACCATAGTACGTCTTATGTTATCTCACACGATGACTGGAGCCCGTGTATTTGTGTCTATCTAGATCCAGGGTTTCCCGTAGACTAGTATCTGCCTAGGATGTCCCACAGATTGGTGTCTGTCCAGGATGTTCCACAGATGAATGTCTGTCCAGGATGTCCCTCTGACTAGGGTCTGCCCAGGATGTCCCCACCCCCCCCCCCCCAAAAAAAAAAAACAACTTGTGTCTTACATGCTTTCTTGTTTTTATTTATTTTTATTTCTTATCTGTTTTCTTATTTCTAGTTTCAAGGATCATATCCTTGGTCTTACATGTAGTCTTGTTTCTAGTTTAAAGGGATCATATCGTTGTTCTTATATGTTTTCATGATTCCATTTATTTTTATATCTTGCATGTTTTCTTGTTTCTAGTTTCGAGGGATCATATCTTTGGTCTCATATGTTTTCTTGTTTCTAGTTTCGAGGGATCATATCTTTGGTCTCATATGTTTTCTTGTTTCTAGTTTCGAGGGATCATATCTTTGGTCTCATATGTTTTCTTGTTTCTAGTTTCGAGGGATCATATCTTTGGTCTCATGTGTTTTCTTGTTTCTATTTTCGAGGGATAATATCTTTGCTTTTATGTGTTTTCTTGTTTCTAGTTTCGAGGGATCATATCTTTGGTCTCATGTGTTTTCTTGTTTCTATTTTCGAGGGATAATATCTTTGCTTTTATGTGTTTCCATGTTTCTATTTATGTTTATTTTTTTATATTTTTCATGTTTCTATTTATTATTGTTTCTTATATGTTTTCTTGTTTCTAGTTTCAATGGATCATATATTTATTCTCATATGTTTTCTTGTTTCTATTTCATTCCTTGACCGGCTCTGTGGCTTCTGTAATATTGAGACTGGCAGTTTCATTATTCCCAGTAATATCGAGTTGAGAGTTCTCCAAATCAGCTTAGGGGAGTTGTAAACCTGGCCGCTGTCAAGGTCTCACAGCCGAGGTTGCGACGCGTTGTCTGTACCAACGCCAGACACCATAACAACACGCAACCCTGAGTAATGTTAAACACGGCAGAGAGAACGCGGCGTCGTTACCGACGCCTGGATAAGCAGCCACGCACAGCAATTGAGTTCACCCCGTGAACCGTGCAGGGGACACCAGCTGACGTGAGCGTGTAGCGTGTAGGACGCCAGAACTGGCAGACGGGCTTAGGTTGTTGAACGGACAGGTCGCGAGTTGTGTTTGAATCTGCCTTGAGAGCTAGCCTGTACGACAGTGGGAGACTGAGTCGAATGCTTGAATAGTTTGACTTGTAAGTGAGATGTTTATTGCTTATATGTATTATTATGTATTGTAGTGATATTGTTCATGCTGAAATGATTGCTATGGATTGTCAGTGCGCGATGTTTGTGCGATAATAACTGCAGCGCGTCAATAAAGCGTGTGAATAATACTTTCGGATATTCACTTCGTGTGATTTGATAGTTTGATATTACTTCACACTTGCCAGAAAACGAGCTACTTGTCTTGTGTTATGCAAGACTCTGACAAGTGCGAATGTGGTGGCTTTCGTCCGGGTTTTGAATCAAATGCGAACGTGTAAATTTTTTTGTCCGAGTTTGAAGCGAATGTGAACATGCCGATAGAAGTGCGCAAGTCATAGATTAAGGTAAAGTAACGAATTAATAGAGTTGATTTAATTAAATTATAAGTGTGAAGATATTATTTGAAGCCAACCGAGGCGTCTTCAGACTTATCACTAAATTCAACAAATTTTGTACCTAAAATCCAAAATGGCGGCCGTGCCCTTGAATGTCATTGAGTAGGGTTAGTGTGAGCGTGAAAGTTGTTGATTGTGGTAACGACTAACAATAATACTTGACAGCATACAAACCTTTACAGACTTCAGTGACATTACACACACCATACATTTACAAACGTTCTAATTTCGGTTAGTTTAAAAAGTGCAGGTTTTTTGGGTCAACTTTACCTGAGTCTGGTGAACTTCAAAAATTTTTTGTGCGTCAACCCGAAAGACGTTCCAGTGTGATTTCGAGCACCACTGAACAGCACAGTACCCAAGGATTACTTGAGTATAAAATTTTTTTCAGCTTTCTTTATACTTTCGTTAGTCTGGCTTTAGACATTAACTGTGCTATATATATATACTTGTAACTTACTAACATCATAAGTAATTTTGTTTATATTTATTCCATCATACCTATTGTTCATCATGTCTTCTTTAAACGATTTCATTGAAATGGGTTTAAAAATGAATATGTCTGGTGAGGGATTGAGAACATGGAGTGAAAGTAAATATGCAGAATATCTTTTGAAACAAGAGCAAATTAGTGAGAGGGATGAGAGAGCGGCCGAAAGGGCATTAAAAAGTAAAGAGGCAGACTCAGAAGCTGCATTAAAGCTTCAACAGCACAATCAGAAGCTGCTCTAAAACAATCAGAAGCTGCAGTGAGGCAAGCCGAGATATTAGCCCAAAGTAAGAGAGAAGAGCAAGAAATGCAACTAAAAATTGAACAGCTAAAAGCTGAATGTTCTAAAGATAAAGTGAATAGAGAAACAGACAAAGATCAACCTCATAAGAAGTATCAAGGTCTGATCAGAAGTTACAACACAGGTGATTGCATAGCAGCATTCACCCAAAATTTTGAATTTGTTATGGATCATTACAAAATCCCAAAACCTGAATGGGGGATAGTATATGTAAGAAGTCTTTCTGGGGAACCTCTTAAAGTTATAGAGTCGATCCCAAATGACCTGAAAGAAGATTATCTTTACATTAAAGCAAAAATTATGTCACATTTTTTGCTAGATGAATCAGGTTATAGAGAACAGTTTAGGAAGTTGTCTCCTAAGCCAACACACACGTTCTCTGATTACATCTCAGAAATTCAAAATATTTTTTCTAAATGGCTGTCAGCAGCTAAAGTAAATGGAAGTTATGACAAATTAGTTGACCTTATGTTGAGAGATAAGATTATTGCATCTCTCCCAGCCCCCTTTTCTAAATTTTTGTTGGAATGTCAGTGTGAAAGTGTTCAAAAGATTGAAAGTCATGGCTCTGGTTATTCTGCAGCCAATAAGCATTGTTTCTCTAGTAGTCTGACCAGCACAGACTTTGTAGCAGCAGCTACATATGGCAAATATCAGGCAGGGTCAAATAGCAAACAAAGACCTTATAAGCAAACTGCAGAGAAATTATATCAGTGTAAATATTGCAACTATGCACACAATGAGCATGATATGTGCGACCAACATCCTGGGTACACTGCTTACTTGCATAATTACATTTCTAAGCAAGAGAAAGAGAGGAAGAACTACAAAAAACTTACAAAATGTTACCTTTGTAAGGCTTTTGGTCACTGGCGTAAGGATTGTAAAGCCAAGTCAATGACCAAAAAGGCTAATGCAGCCATGTTTGACATTTCTTCGTCAGAAGATGAAAGTGTACAAGATCACCCAGTAAACTCGGCACATTCCATTGAAGTATTCCATCAGGAAAAATGTACCATTTGTGATCAATTTCATGAGGATGGCGTGTTAACATGCGGCCATTCTATACCTATTACCAGTGAGGAGGCCAATTCTGTAGTAAACTCCAAAGGTAAACTGAACATCCACCAGGGGTATGTTAATGGTAAACCTGCCACAGTTTTACGTGATAGCGGAAGTACTCTCATTGGTGTAAAGAGAGATTATATTTTACCAACACAATATAGTGGTAAATATGTCACATGCAGGACATTCTCAGGGAACATAGAGAAATATCCACTTGCATGGGCATATATAACTACACCATTCCTTACAGGAAAGGTGAAATGCGCAGCATTAACCAATCCTTGCTGTGATATTATCATTGGAAACCTTCCTGAAGTGAATGACATACCACATGACATCAATACATCATCTGTCAGTTGTAATATTGATACTACCACTTCACCTTCATCACCAATCACCATTCATGATGTATTACCACCTGTAATTGAATGTACAAATACCAACCTGGCTATGCCAGAACATACATGTAATTGTGTGAATGTAACATCAATGTGTGATGAGAATGATCGTTGTAATGTAGTAAACGCAGTAACTCGATCTACTGCACAGATGCAAGATCGAATCGATCAAACAGAGGCTTTACAACGAGTAAGTCCTGTTGTAACATCTCCTGAGACAACTAGGGAGACGTTTATAACATCTCAGAAAGCCGATCGATCTCTGCAAAAGTATTTTAAACTTATAGGCCAAAAGCCAAGAGTAGCAAAGAATGCTCAATGGTACTTTGCTCTCAAGAACGGAATTCTAACACGGTATTACACCAAAGGTTCCAGCACTATAGAACAAACAGTGCTACCGTTAGAAAACCGCAAGCAAGCATTGAAGATAGCTCATGACATACCCTTTGCAGGACACATGGCTTATGCTAAAACTAGAGCAAGGTTACTTACTCAATTTTATTGGCCAAAGTTTTGCAACGATACCAAACAGTATTGCAGATCGTGTGACATCTGTCAAAAGCTTGTCAAAAAGGGTAAACACCCACAAGCTGAATTGCAAGTTACTGATTTGGCTAGTAGACCGTTTGAAAAGATCTCGGTCGATATAG
Organism: Cepaea nemoralis; assembly: GCA_014155875.1. Taxonomy (NCBI): domain Eukaryota; kingdom Metazoa; phylum Mollusca; class Gastropoda; order Stylommatophora; family Helicidae; genus Cepaea; species Cepaea nemoralis. The sequence goes on from JACEFZ010016585.1 coordinate 281,884, forward strand.
TTGGTCCTCTGAACCATATAACATCTAAAGGTAATAGATACATTGTAACACTCATTGATCTATGTACTCGTTGGCCAGAAGCGATTCCAATGAAGAACATAACTTCCAACGACATCATGGAAGTGTTCTTTCATATTTTTGCGAGGGTAGGATTCCCTGATACCATCCTTTCAGATCGGGGTAGCCAGTTTATTTCCTCGGCTACACAAGCCTTTACCAAAATGTTGGGTGTTAAACAATACTTCAACAGTCCATATCACCCACATTCGACCGGTATAATAGAAAAGATTAATGGCGATATGAAACATATGCTCTCTAAGGTAACCCAAGAACATCCTGAAGATTGGGATACTTATCTGCCTGCCATTTTGTTTGCATATAGGGAAGTGCCCCATTCCAGCACTGGGTTCTCACCATTCGAAATGTTATATGGTGCACAACCACGCGGCCCATTATCTCTGTATGAATCTATGTTGACTGGAAGTACAACTGTGTCTATACCCATTTCACCTTATGAACATGTAACATCATTGCGTGATAGAATTATGAAATCATGTATATTAGCCAAAGAAGCTCTCCAAAAATCAGGAGCTATTTACCGACAATATGCTAACAGAGGAAATAGAACTATTACACTGACGCCAGGACAGGACGTTCTTCTTCTTTTGCCAAGTGATAGACATCTCCTAACTGACTCATGGCAAGGACCGTTCAAAGTGCTACGACAAATTTCGACGGTAGATTACGAGATTGCAGTTAGGGACAAACATAAAATTTTCCATATTAACATGCTCAAACCTTATCACCACAGGCAAGACGAACAAGTAGAGACTGCAGCAAGCACCTCCATAGTGGACCAGACGGACGACAACGACACTGACGAGATACCGACACCAGGTCTTGACACGACGACCAACTTACAAGACATTAAGGTAAATCCTAAACTGACTCAGACACAAACTGACAGTTGCAGACAACTGATACAAGACTACAGGACGATCTTTTCGGACAGCCCAGGACAGACAGATTTAGTGCAACACCAAATCATCTTAACATCTGACGTGCCTATTAAGTGTAGACCATATTCCATCCCTATACACTATAAAGAAAAACTTCATCAAGAAATCATTGATTTAGAAACAAATCATATCATTCGACGTTCACAATCTCATTTCTGTTCACCAATAGTTTTGGTACGTAAAAAGGACAACACTATTAGACTTTGTGTGGACTATCGTAAGCTCAACAGCATTACACAGTTGGATTTAGAACCAATGAGCAACTGTGAAGACATCTTGACTGAACTATCTGACTCACGTTATTTTACTAAACTTGACATGACAAAAGGCTACTGGCAGATAGCTGTACATCCTGATAGTATACATCTGACTGCGTTTGCCACACCTTGGGGTTTATACGAATGGTGTAAACTACCTTTCGGATTAGTCAATGCACCAGCGACCTTCGTCAGAATGACAAGAATTCTTTTGACAGACATTGCTAACATCATTTGGTACATGGACGACATTTGCATACACACAAAGGACATGACAGAGCACATAACAGCACTACAGCAGACATTTGACAGAATTAGACATCATGGACTGACTGTAAAACCTTCCAAAGTGGATATAGCCTTTCAGGAAATTTCATTTTTGGGCTATAAGATCTCAAATGGCTTTATATCAACTGACGATAACATCATGTCCAGAATTTTGAAATTGTCGCTTCCGACAACTAAGAAACAGTTGCGAAGTGTGTTAGGTCTGTTAAACTATTATAGACAGTTTATTCCTCATTTTGCTGAATTGACCAAATGTTTCACTGATCTACTAACAAATAAACACCCCAATGTGATTGTAAACAGTGAATGTTTAAGGCCAGCATTTACGAAAATTCTTTCATATTTTTCTAAATCACCTATTTTGAAATTGCCAAAGTTGAATATTACTTTTAGATTAAGATGTGATGCGAGCTCCGTAGCCATTGGAGGTGTGCTTCTCCAAGAACACGACCAAATCTTGTACCCAGTATACTACGTCTCTCGAAAACTGAACACCAGCGAACGAAATTACAGTACACCGGAACTCGAGGCTCTTGCCATGGTATTTTCGGTACGTAAACTTTCTAGATTTTTGTTAGGCAAACAGTTCATTATTGAAACAGATAATACTCCGCTGACAATTGTTACCAGAGGAACGCCTAGTAACAGCAGGGTGGCAAGATGGTCCCTTCTTCTGCAGGACTATAGCTATGAGGTTAACCACATAAAGGGTTCACAAAACTGTCTTGCAGACCTTTTGTCGAGATGTCCATACAACGAACCTAATACCCAGTCGACACCAGAGCACAGTGCAGAGGGTGTATAAAACTGCAACGTAGATAGTGCTCAGTACCACAGCCAATTGTGACAATGTGTCAGTAACGCTGTGTACACCATTGTGATGGGGAAGATTGTATCTCCCAATGTATATAACTTATGTACATATTGTGATTCTTATTATTATCATGCGAATGAATGCGTGTATAATTGTGAGATATGTGAAAGAATGGAATCAGTATTATGTAAACTAATGTGTTGTATAACTGTGAGATATGAGAAAGAATGTAATTATTATTGTAAATAAATATTATAACAACCAGACACTACAGAGAAGTGTCACGGCACAACACTACAGGATCCAAGAAGTTACCAAGCCACTAAAACGTGAGGTAATCCTAAAGTATCCAGACCGAGGTGCCCAAGACGTTTTAACAAGGTACGAAAGATGACTGCGACAGTACAATCCGAGCAGAAGGCGGAAGAGATGATCCAACAGCTGATAGTAACAACTACTACTCCGTTTATAGAAGATCCATCCAGAACGGACCAGCGTTGTTTGAATGACATCACAACACATGTAATAGTACAGCTGTATACTTCCGATTTTTTGCATATTAATATTAAAAGTATATAAATGTATGACGTTGTATTAAAATGTGATTTAAAATATTTCCATATACGGAATTGTATATGTTGATTTGTATATGATGTAATCTCAGCATCATAACTTGATTGCTTCTTTACAAACGTGACTTTTTGTGCACATTTGTCAATAAGGATTAAATTATGACACTAAGAAATGAGTTTACAATTGTAATTTATGTCTTGTAAACGACGATAAATTATTGTTCCTAAATTTTCTTTATAATAACCAGGGGACATTATTCTAAATTGTTGGTGATATGTAAATATGTATTGTAACCATTAACATGTGTGCTTGATAAATAACATGTCAATGTAACATCGTTTAGATATGGACAGTATATTGCCAAAACTGTTGACCTTCATTAGAAACTCTAAGCAGAGGTCTGATGGAGGAGTTATCTCAGAGGGAGATGCTCACGGCTTGACCTGATTATTTTAGTATTTTTGTTCTTGGTTGTGAGGTAGGGGCCAGTTTAGCCGATACCTACCGGACTAGCTGGGTCACAGCGAGGTAATGGCCATTAAATAGATTGTACTTGACTGTTGTACTTCATAGTGCAACCAGTGATAGTGACAGTGTGGGACAGTGACAGTGTGGGATAGTGATTGCAACAGTTTGGGACAATGACAGTGATAGTGACAGTGTGGGACAGTGATTGCAATAGTTTGGGACAATGACAGTGATAGTAACAGTGTGGGACAGTGACAGTGTGGAACAGTGTGGGATAGTGACAGTGTGGGACAGTGACAGTGTGGGACAGTGACAGTGTGGGATAGTGATTGCAACAGTTTGGGACAATGACAGTGATAGTGACAGTGACAGTGTGGGACAGTGACAGTGTGGGATAGTGATTGCAACAGTTTGGGACAATGACAGTGATAGTGACAGTGTGGGACAGTGACAGTGTGGGACAGTGATTGCAACAGTTTGGGACAATGACAGTGATAGTGACAGTGTGGGACAGTGATTGCAACAGTTTGGGACAATGACAGTGATAGTGACAGTGTGGGACAATGATTGCAACAGTTTGGGACAATGACAGTGATAGTGACAGTGTGAGACAGTGATTGCAACAGTTTGGGACAATGACAGTGATAGTGACAGTATGGGACAGTGACAGTGTGGGACAGTGTGTGATAGTGACAGTGTGGGACAGTGACAGTGTGGGACAGTGACAGTGTGGGAAAGTGAGTGTGGGACAGTGATTGCAACAGTTTGGGACAATGACAGTGATAGTGACAGTGTCGGACAGTGACAGTGTGGGACAGTGATTGCAACAGTTTGGGACAATGACAGTGTGGGACAGTGACAGTGTGGGACAGTGACAGTGTGGGACGGTGACAGTGTGGGACAGTGTGGGATAGTGACAGTGTGGGACAGTGACAGTGTGGGACAGTGACAGTGTGGGACAGTGATTGCAACAGTTTGGGACCATGACAGTGAGTGACAGTGTGGGACAGTGACAGTGTGGGACAGTGTGGGACAGTGATTGCAACAGTTTGGGACAGTGACAGTGTGGGACAGTGATTGCAACAGTGTGGGACAGTGACAGTGTGGGACAGTGATTGCAACAGTTTGGGACAGTGACAGTGTGGGACAGTGATTGCAACAGTGTGGGACAGTGACAGTGTGGGACAGTGACAGTGTGGGACAGTGATTGCAACAGTTTGGGACAGTGATTGCAACAGTTTGGGACAATGACAGTGATAGTGACAGTGTGGGACAGTGATTGCAACAGTGTGAGACAGTGACAGTGTGGGACAGTGATTGCAACAGTTTGGGACAATGACAGTGATAGTGACAGTGTGGGACAGTGATTGCAACAGTGCGGGACAGTGACAGTGTGGGACAGTGACAGTGTGGGACAGTGACAGTGTGGACAGTGATTGCAACAGTTTGGGACAATTGTCAAGGTCTCACAGCCGAGGTTGCGGCGCGTTGTCTGTACCAACGCCAGACACCATAACAACACGCAACCCTGAGTAATGTTAAACACGGCAGAGAGAATGCGGCGTCGTTACCGACGCCTGTATAAGCAGCCACGCACAGCAATTGAGTTCACCCCGTGAACCGTGCAGGGGACACCAGCTGACGTGAGCGTGTAGCGTGTAGGACGCCAGAACTGGCAGACGGGCTTAGGTTGTTGAACGGACAGGTCGCGAGTTGTGTTTGAATCTGCCTTGAGAGCTAGCCTGTACGACAGTGGGAGAATGCTTGAATAGTTTGACTTGTAAGTGAGATGTTTATTGCTTGCATGTATTATTATGTATTGTAGTGATATTGTTCATGCTGAAATGATTGCTATGGATTGTCAGTGCGCGATGTTTGTGCGATAATAACTGCAGCGCGTCAATAAAGCGTGTGAATAATACTTTCGGATATTCACTTTGTGTGATTTGATAGTTTGATATTACTTCACACTTGCCAGAAAACGAGCTACTTGTCTTGTGTTATGCAAGACTTTGACACAATGACAGTGATAGTGGCAGTGTGGGACAGTGACAGTGTGGGACAGTGATTGCAACAGTTTGGGACAATGACAGTGATAGTGACAGTGTGGGACAGTGATTGCAACAGTTTGGGACAATGACAGTGATAGTGACAGTGACAGTGTGGGACCGTTACAGTGTGGGATAGTGATTGCAACA
>JACEFZ010016585.1:292500-312955 GCA_014155875.1 Cepaea nemoralis
TGAGCGGGCTGACAAGCTCGCGGGTAAGGCTACTGTGGAGGGCGGACGCGCCATGGACCAGGCTGCCATTCTGAATGCTCTACGAGAAGTAAGACTTTTGCAAGAACCAAGTGATGACTGTGAATCTATAACCATGTTCAGACTGCGAGAACAGCAAATTAAAAGGTGTGGCCAAACAAGAACACTACGAACGAAGCCAAAGAAGACTGATAAACCAACACAGAACTGGTGTCGTTAGCCGCTACACGCTGCGGGATTTGCTGAGGAGGGGATCAGAGCACTTATGGACTGAATGATTTGATGTGCAATGAGGATGATCTGTCGACTAACTAAATGATGGATAGTCTTGCCTCCGTTATGTGTGATAAATGATGGATAATCATGTCACTGTTATATGTAATAAATGATAGATAATTGTGTCACTGTATGCATGATTAAGTGTCATAAATGATGGATAATTATGCCACTGTTATGTGTGATAAATGATAGATAATGTTGTCAATGTTGAAATGTATGACACTTAATCATGCATACAGTGACAAGATTATCTATCATTTATCACACATAACAGTGACAAGATTATCTGTCATTTATCACACACAACAGTGACAAGATTATCTGTCATTTATCACACACAACAGTGACAAGATTATCTATCATTTATTACACAGAACAGTGACAAGATTATCTATCATTTATCACTCATATCAGTAACACAATTATCTATCATTTATCACACATAACAGTAACAAGATTATCTATCATTTATCACACACAACAGTGACAAGATTATCTATCATTTATCACACATAACAGTGACAAGATTATCTATCATTTATCACACATAACAGTGACAAGATTATCTATCATTTATAACACATAACAGTAACAAGATTATCTATCATTTATCACTCTTAACAGTAACAAGATTATCTATCATTTATCACACACAACAGTAACAAGATTATCTATCATTTATCACTCATATCAGTAACAAGATTATCTGTCATTTATCACACATAACAGTAACAAGATTATCTATCATTTATCACACACAACAGTGACAAGATTATTTATCATTTATCACACACAACAGTGACAAGATTATCTGTCATTTATCACACATAACAGTAACAAGATTATCTATCATTTATCACACATAACAGTGACAAGATTATCTATCAAAAGTGACATGATTATCCATCATGTATGACACTTAATCATTCATACAGTGACAATGTTGTAAATGATAGATAATCTTGTCACTGATATGTGTGATAAATGGTGGATAATCATGTCACTGTTATGTGTGATAAATGATAGATAATCTTGTCACTATTATGTGTGATAAATGATAGATAATCTTGTTACTGATATGTGTGATAAATGATAGATAATCTTGTCACTATTATGTGTGATAAATGATAGATAATCTTGTTACTGATATGTGTGATAAATGATAGATAGTCTTGTCACTGATATGTGTGATAAACAATAGATAATCTTGTCACTGTTATGTGTAATAAATTATAGATAATCTTGTTACTGTTATGTGTGATAAATGATAATCTTGTTACTGATATGTGTGATAAATGATAGATAATCTTGTTACTGATTTGTGTGATAAATTATAGATAATCTTGTCACTGATATGTGTGATAAATGATAGATAATCTTGTCACTGATATGTGTGATAAATGATAGATAACCTCGTCACTGTTATGTGTGATAAATAGTAGATAATCTTTTCACTTTATGTATGATTGTGCGTAATACATGATGGATAATTTTGTCACTGTATGTATGATTATATGTGATAAATAATGGATAATCTAGCTACTGTTAAGTGTGAACATCATCATGTGCCAATCCGGTCATGTCATCCAGTTATTTACTTCTCTGTCTTCCTCTTGTTCTCTTCACCTCAATCTTGCCAGTTATTACCAAGTTCTCCAATTTATTTCTTCTTATAACGTGCCAAAAAAATTGTGACTGCCTACGTCTAATTTCTCTAATACGTTTATTGTTTTCTTGTAGGAATTTGTTCATTGGTTTTTCTGTCTGTCCGTGGTATTCTTTGCATTTTCCTCAGAAACCACATGTCCACAGCCATCAGATTTTTTTTTTTCCAGCTTGTCTGTTACCTAACACTAGCGTACTGCAGTTGTCATTTCAAGAAGCTGGGGACAAGTTACTTAACACTAGCGTACTGCATTTGTCATTTCCAGAAGCAACGGACAAGTGACCGACTGCAGTTGTCATTTCAAGAAGCAACCGACAAGTGACCTCCTACTGCAGTTGTCATTTCAAGAAGCAACGGATACATTACCTATCATATCATGTTGCAGTTGTGATTTCAAGAAGCAAAAAGTAATTGACCTACTACTACTAGCATGCCGGAGACAGTTGTTGTTGCTGTGGGTGCCTGAAAACAGAGATCACTGCAGCACTAGACGCCCTGCTGGCTGTCATGAGATAAGAAAGCATGTCTGCACAAATACAAGGACGCGTAGACGACGCCCCTGTCTAACGTGTCCACGTACAGGGCCTCGCTCCCCCACCAGCCACACACCAAGTACACCACTATCTACAACCGCTGTAGCCAGCCGTGGCTGTCTGGGGCTGTGCTGTTGCAGCCGACATTGAGAAACCTGGCCATTCATTCTAACCACAACATGAATAGACGGCTGCCTGTTCACATTCCAGGCCTGACTCAACAGCTAAAATTAGCCATGAGATAACTAGGACACGCGATTCTGATTGGCTGAGCTCCCGCGCTAGGTTGTCAATCACCTTTCAGCAACGACGAGTAGTTGAGGCCAGGGAGAAGAAATACTATTATGTATATTGAATATTGCCGAAATATGCACTCGTAACAACATACACAATCATCAAACATACACGATTCTGTGACAAAATGGTGCTAGGATGAGAACAACAAGCGGCTGGCCAATAGTGCAAGACCAGGTCGGCGTAAGAGCTAAATTTAACGATGATAAAACCAGCCGCCGCCCCCCGCCCCTTTACTAAGGCTCGCGGCCTTGTTGTAATGTAGTACAACCGTACAGCGCCGACATTCCAGGCTCGTGGCTTTCCCGTCACTGCTTCAAACATGCACACATGCACACCGACACGTACTCACCAATATGATAGTTGTGGCTCGCCAGCAACAAACATAGGCCAGGAAAACATGATCCAAGCTGCAGAAGACACCAGCCGAGAGCACAACACGGCGTGTCCTCGGATCACGAGCTAGCCCAGACCAGGGGAGATCAATCTAGTCCAGGACAACAATACCCGAGTTGCTTGCATTCCATTGAGGAGGACAAGTACAGGGCCGGAGCGCGGGAAGCGGGCTGGCGCGCCTTCATACATACACCAACCACTAACAGCCCGGGCGTGCAGGCGTACCTGATTGTTGCTGCGTGAAGCGGCCTCACAGTTCAGCCCACATTTACCAAACTGCACTATAGCGACTCCAGCAGTTCAGATTCTACAAGCTCACAATGAGACAAACACATGAGAGAAATAAGGCCTGAACTACGTGCTATATGTTACAAATGTAAACATCAGAACTACGTGCTATAGGTTACAATATAAACATCAGAACTACCTGTTGTAGGTTACAATATAAACATCAGGATTACGTGTTGTATGTTACAATATAAACTACGTGTTGTAGGTTACAATATAAACTACGTGTTGTAAGTTACAATATAAACACCAGGACTACCTGATGTATGTTACAATATAAACACCAGGACTACGTGTTGTAGGTTACAATATAAACACCAGGACTACGTGTTGTAGGTTACAATATAAACACCAGGACTACGTGTTGTAGGTTACAATATAAACACCACGACTACGTGTTGTAGGTTACAATATAAACACCAGGACTACGTGCTGTATGTTACAATATAAACACCACGACTACGTGTTGTAGGTTACAATATAAACACCAGGACTACGTGTTGTAGGTTACAATATAAACACCACGACTACGTGTTGTAGGTTACAATATAAACACCAGGACTACGTGCTGTATGTTACAATATAAACTACGTGCTGTATGTTACAATATAAACTACGAGTTGTATGTTACAATATAAACACCAGGACTACGTGTTGTAAAGTTACAATATAAACACCAGGACTACGTGCTGTATGTTACAATATAAACTACGAGTTGTATGTTACAATATAAACACCAGGACTACGTGTTGTAAGTTACAATATAAACACCAGGACTACGTGCTGTATGTTACAATATAAACACCAGGACTACGTGCTGTATGTTACAATATAAACACCAGGACTACGTGTTGTAGGTTACAATATAAACACCAGGACTACGTGCTGTATGTTACAATATAAACTACCGAGTTGTATGTTACAATATAAACACCAGGACTACATGTTGGTAGGTTACAATATAAACTACGTGTTGTAGGTTACAATATAAACTACGTGCTGTAGGTTACAATATAAACACCAGGACTATGTGTTTGTAGGTTACAATATAAACACCAGGACTACGGTTGATGATACAATATAAACACCAGGACTACATGTTGTAGGTTACAATATAAACTACGTGTTGTAGGTTACAATATAAACTACGTGTTGTAGGTTACAATATAAACTACGTGTTGTAGGTTACAATATAAACTATGTGTTTGTAGGTTACAATATAAACTACGTGTGTATGTTACAATATAAACTACGTGTTGTATGTTACAATTATAAACACCAGGACTACTGCGCTGTATGTTACAATAATAACACCAGGACTACGTTGCTGTCATGTTACAATATAAACACCAGGACTACGTGCGTATGTTACAATATAAACATCCGGACTACGTGCTGTATGTTACAATATAAACATCAGGACTACATGTTGTAGGTTACAATATAAACTATGTGTTGTAGGTTACAATATAAACTACGTGCTGTATGTTACAATATAAAACTACGTGCTGTATGTTACAATATAAACACCAGGACTACATGTTGTAGGTACCATATAAACTACGGTGCTGCTATGTTACAATTATAACTACGTGCTGTATGTTACAATATAAACACCAGGACTACGTGTTGTAGGTTACAATATAAACACCACGACTACTTGCTGTAGGTTACAATATAAACACCAGGACTACGTGTTGTAGGTTACAATATAAACTACGTGTTGTATGTTACAATATAAACTACGTGCTGTATGTTACAATATAAACTACGTGCTGTATGTTACAATATAAACACCAGGACTACATGTTGTAGGTTACAATAAAAACACCAGCATTACATATTGTAGGTTACAATATAAACACCAGGACTACGTGCTGTATGTTACAATATAAACACCAGGACTACGTGTTGTATGTTACAATATAAACACCAGGACTACGTGTTGTAGGTTACAATATAAACTACGTGTTGTAGGTTACAATATAAACTACGTGTTGTAAGTTACAATATAAACACCAGGACTACCTGATGTATGTTACAATATAAACACCAGGACTACGTGCTGTATGTTACAATATAAACACCAGGACTATGTGCTGTATGTTACAATATAAACATCAGGACTACGTGCTGTATGTTACAATTTAAACACCAGGACTACGTGCTGTATGTTACAATATAAACACCAGGACTACGTGCTGTATGTTACAATATAAACACCAGGACTACGTGTTGTAAGTTACAATATAAACACCCGGACTACGTGCTGTATGTTACAATATAAACTCCCGGACTACGTGCTGTATGTTACAATATAAACACCAGGACTACGTGCTGTATGTGCTTGCTTGTGTTCAGTGGCTTGAGCTCCAACGTGAAGTCCTGTATGTTGGATGAAGGCAACCTGTTGTCCAACAACAGTGTGATGTCATACAGGACCTGAGGCTTGCGTGAGTATCCGTTGTCCCATGTCTGGCTTATTGGTGTGCAGACTGGTGGTCCCTCGCCATACAGGCAGACACTCTCCGACTTCGGAGGAACGTGCTGTATGTTACAATATAAACACCAGGACTACGTTTTGTATGTTACAATATTATCTATGTGTTGTAGGTTAAAATATTATCTATGTGTTGTAGGTTACAATATTATCTATGTGTTGTAGGTTACAATATTATCTATGTGTTGTAGGTTACAATATTATCTATGTGTTGTAGGTTACAATATTATCTATGTGTTGTAGGTTACAACATTATCTATGTGTTGTAGGTTACAATATTATCTATGTGTTGTAGGTTACAATATTATCTACGTGTTGTAGGTTACAATATTATCTATGTGTTGTAGGTTACAATATTAACTATGTGTTGTAGGTTACAATATTATCTATGTGTTGTAGGTTACACTATAAACTATGTGTTGTAGGTTACAATATTATCTATGTGTTGTAGGTTACACTATAAACTATGTGTTGTAGGTTACAATATTATCTATGTGTTTGTAGGTTACAATATTAACTACGTGTTGTAGGTTACAATATTACCTATGTGTTGTAGGTTACAATATTACTACGTGTTGTAGGTTACAATATAAACTATGTGTTGTAGGTTACACTATAAACTACGTGCTGTAGGTTACAATAAAAACACCAGGACTACGTGCTGGTATGTACAATATAACCACCAGGACTACGTGCTGTATGTTACAATATAAACATCAGGACTACGTGTTTGTATGATACAATATAAACACCAGGAACTACGTGCTTTATGTTACAATATAAACTACGTGCTGTATGTTACAATATAAACACCAGGACTACGTTTTGTATGTACAATATAAACACCAGGACTACGTGCTGTATGTACAATATAAAACTACGTGCTGTAGGTTACAATATAAACTACGTGTTGTATGTTACAATATAAACACCAGGACTATGTGCTGTATGTTACAATATAAACTACGTGCTGTAGGTTACAATATAAACTACGTGTTGTATGTTACAATAATAAAACACCAGGAATACGTGCTGTATGTTACAATATAAACTACGTGCTGTATGTTACAATTATAAACATCAGGACTACGTTTTGTATGATACAATATAAACACCAGGACTACGTGCTGTATGTTACAATATAAACTACGTGCTGTAGGTTACAATATAACACCAGGACTACGTGTGTATGTTACAATATAAACACCAGGACTATGTGCTGTATGTTACAATATAAACTACGTGCTGTAGGTTACAATATAAACTACGTGTTGTATGTTACAATATAAACACCAGGACTACGTGCTGTATGTTACAATATAAACTACGTGCTGTATTTACAATATAAACATCAGGACTACGTGTTGTATGATACAATATAAACACCAGGACTACGTGCTGTATGTTACAATATAAACTATGTGCTGTAGGTTACAATATAAACACCAGGACTACGTGTTGTATGTTACAATATAAACACCAGGACTACGTGCTGTATGTTACACTATAAACATCAGGACTACGTGTTGTATGATACAATATAAACACCAGGACTACGTGCTGTATGTTACAATATAAACTACACGCTGTATGTTACAATATAAACACCAGGACTACGTGCTGTATGTTACAATATAAACACGAGGACTACGTGCTATATGTTACAATATAAACACTCACGACTACGTGCTGTATGTTACAATATAAACACCAGGACTACGTGCTGTATGTTACAATATAAACACCAGGATACGTGTTGTATGATACAATATAAACATCAGGACTACGTGTTGTATGAACAATATAAACACCAGGATTACGTGCTGTATGTTACATTATAAACTACGATGCTGTAGGTTACAATATAAACACCAGGACTACGTGTTGTATGTTACATATAAACACCAGGACTTACGTGCTGTATGTTACAATATAAACACCAGGACTACGTGTTGTATGTTACAATATAAACACCAGGACTACGTGCTGTATGTTACAATATAAACACCAGGACTACGTGCTGTATGTTACAATATAACACCAGGACTACGTGCTGTATGTTACAATATAAACACCGGACTACGTGCTGTATGTTACAATATAAACAACAGGACTACGTGCTGTATGTTACAATATAAACACCAGGACTACGTGGTGTATGATACAATAATAAACATCAGGACTACGTGTTGTAGGTTACAATATAAACTATGTGTTGTAGGTTACAATATAAACTATGTGTTGTAGGTTACAATATAAACTATGTGTTGTAGGTTACAATATAAGCACCAGGACTACGTGCTGTATGTTACAATATAAACATCAGGACTACGTGTTGTATGATACAATATAAACACCAGGACTACGTGTTGTAGGTGTACAATATAAACACCAGGACTACGTGTTGTATGATACAATATAAACACCAGGACTACGTGCTGTATGTTACAATATAAACTACGTGTTGTAGGTTACAATATAAACTATGTGTTTTAGGTTACAATATAAGCTATGTGTTGTAGGTTACAATATAAACTACGTGTTGTAGGTTACAATATAAACTATGTGTTGTAGGTTACAATGTAAACTATGTGTTGTAGGTTACAATATAAACTACGTGTTGTAGGTTACAATATAAACTAAGTGCTGTATGTTACAATATAAACTATGTGTTGTAGGTTACACTATAAACTACGTGCTGTAGGTTACACTATAAACTATGTGTTGTAGGTTACACTATAAACTACGTGCTGTATGTTACAATATAAACACCAGGACTACGTGCTGTATGTTACAATATAAACACCAGGACTACGTGCTGTATGTTACAATATAAACTACGTGCTGTATGTTACAATATAAACACCAGGACTACGTGTTGTATGTTACAATATAAACACCAGGACTACGTGCTGTATGTTACAATATAAGCATCAGGACTACGTGTTGTATGATACAATATAAACACCAGGACTACGTGCTGTATGTTACAATATAAACTACGTGCTGTATGTTACAATATAAATACCAGGACTACTTGCTGTAGGTTACAATATAAACACCAGGACTACGTGCTGTATGTTACAATATAAACACCAGGACTACGTGCTGTATGTTACAATATAAACACCAGGACTACGTGCTGTATGATACAATATAAACATCAGGACTACGAGTTGTATGATACAATATAAACACCAGGACTACGTGCTGTATGTTACAATATAAACTACGTGCTGTATGTTACAATATAAGCACCAGGACTACGTGTTGTATGTTACAATATAAACCCCAGGACTACGTGTTGTATGTTACAATATAAACACCAGGACTACCTGATGTATGTTTACAATATAAACACCAGGACTACGTGCTGTATGTTACAATATAAACCCCAGACTACGTGTTGTATGTTACAATATAAACACCAGGACTACGTGCTGTATGTTACAATATACACACAAGGACTACGTGCTGTATGTTACAATATAAACACCAGGACTACGTGCTTTATGTTACAATATAATACTACGTGCTGTATGTTACAATATAAGCACCAGGACTGCGTGCTGTATGTTACAATATAAACACCAGGACTACGTGCTGTATGTTACAATATAAACACCAGGACTACGTGCTGTAATGTTACAATATAAACTACGTGCTGTATGTTACAATATAAACAACCCGGACTACGTGCTGTATGTTACAATATAAACACCAGGACTACATGTTGTAGGTTACAATATAAACTACGTGTTGTAGGTTACAATATAAACTACGTGTTGTAAGTTACAATATAAACACCAGGACTACCTGATGTATGTTACAATATAAACACCAGGACTACGTGCTGTATGTTACAATATAAACTACGTGCTGTATGTTACAATATAAACACCAGGACTACGTGTTGTATGTTACAATATAAACACCGGGACTACGTGTTGTATGTTACAATATAAACACCAGGACTACGTGCTGTATGTTACAATATACACATCATGACTACGTGCTGTATGTTACAATTTAAACACCAGGACTACGTGCTGTATGTTACAATATAAACTACGTGTTGTAGGTTACAATATAAACTACGTGTTGTAAGTTACAATATAAACACCAGGACTACCTGATGTATGTTACAATATAAACACCAGGACTACGTGCTGTATGTTACAATATAAACACCAGGACTACGTGCTGTATGTTACAATATACATATCAGGACTACGTGCTGTATGTTACAATTTAAACACCAGGACTACGTGCTGTATGTTACAATATAAACACCAGGACTACGTGCTGTATGTTACAATATAAACACCAGGACTACGTGTTGTGAGTTACAATATAAACACCCGGACTACGTGCTGTAATGTTAAAATATAAACACCAGGACTACGTGCTGTATGTTACAATATAAACTCCCGGACTACGTGCTGTATGTTAAAATATAAACACCAGGACTACGTGCTGTATGTGCTTGCTTGTGTTCATTGGCTTGAGCTCCAACGTGAAGTCCTGTATGTCGGATGAAGGCAACCTGTTGTCCAACAACAGTGTGATGTCATACAGGACCTGAGGCTTGCGTGAGTATCCGTTGTCCCATGTCTGGCTTATTGGTGTGCAGACTGGTGGTTCCTCGCCATACAGGCAGACACTCTCCGACTTCGGAGGAACGTGCTGTATGTTACAATATAAACACCAGGACTACGTTTTGTATGTTACAATATTATCTATGTGTTGTAGGTTAAAATATTATCTATGTGTTGTAGGTTACAATATTATCTATGTGTTGTAGGTTACAATATTATCTATGTGTTGTAGGTTACAATATTATCTATGTGTTGTAGGTTACAATATTATCTATGTGTTGTAGGTTACAATATTATCTATGTGTTGTAGGTTACAATATTATCTATGTGTTGTAGGTTACAATATTATCTATGTGTTGTAGGTTACACTATAAACTACGTGTTGTAGGTTACAATATTATCTATGTGTTGTAGGTTACAATATTATCTATGTGTTGTAGGTTACAATATTATCTATGTGTTGTAGGTTACACTATAAACTACGTGTTGTAGGTTACAATATTATCTATGTGTTGTAGGTTACAATATTAACTATGTGTTGTAGGTTACAATATTATCTATGTGTTGTAGGTTTCATTATAAACTACGTGTTGTAGGTTACAATATTAACTACGTGTTGTAGGTTACAATATTACCTGTGTGTTGTAGGTTACAATATTAACTACCTGTTGTAGGTTACAATATTATCTATGTGTTGTAGGTTACAATATTATCTATGTGTTGTAGGTTACACTATAAACTACGTGTTGTAGGTTACAATATTATCTATGTGTTGTAGGTTACAATATTACCTATGTGTTGTAGGTTACAATATTATCTATGTGTTGTAGGTTACAATATTATCTATGTGTTGTAGGTTACAATATTATCTATGTGTTGTAGGTTACACTATAAACTATGTGTTGTAGGTTACAATATTATCAATGTGTTGTAGGTTACAATATTAACTATGTGTTGTAGGTTACAATATTATCTATGTGTTGTAGGTTACAATATTATCTATGTGTTGTAGGTTACAATATTAACTACGTGTTGTAGGTTACAATATTAACTACGTGTTGTAGGTTACAATATTATCTATGTGTTGTAGGTTACAATATTATCTATGTGTTGTAGGTTACAATATTAACTATGTGTTGTAGGTTACAATATTATCTATGTGTTGTAGGTTACAATATTATCTATGTGTTGTAGGTTACAATATTAACTACGTGTTGTAGGTTACACTATTAACTACGTGTTGTAGGTTACAATATTAACTACGTGTTGTAGGTTACAATATTATCTATGTGTTGTAGGTTACAATATTAACTATGTGTTATAGGTTACAATATTATCTATGTGTTGTAGGTTACAATATAAGCTATGTGTTGTAGGTTACAATATAAACTACGTGTTGTAGGTTACAATATAAACTATGTGTTGTAGGTTACAATGTAAACTATGTGTTGTAGGTTACAATATAAACTACGTGTTGTAGGTTACAATATAAACTACGTGCTGTATGTTACAATATAAACTATGTGTTGTAGGTTACACTATAAACTACGTGCTGTATGTTACAATATAAACACCAGGACTACGTGCTGTATGTTACAATATAAACACCAGGACTACGTGCTGTATGTTACAATATAAACTACGTGCTGTATGTTACAATATAAACACCAGGACTACGTGTTGTATGTTACAATATAAACACCAGGACTACTTGCTGTATGTTACAATATAAACTATGTGCTGTATGTTACAATATAAACTATGTGTTGTAGGTTACACTATAAACTACGTGCTGTATGTTACAATATAAACACCAGAAATACGTGCTGTATGTTACAATATAAACACCAGGACTACGTGCTGTATGTTACAATATAAACACCAGGACTACGTGCTGTATGATACAATATAAACATCAGGACTACGAGTTGTATGATACAATATAAACACAGGACTACGTGCTGTATGTTACAATATAAACTACGTGTTGTATGTTACAATATAAGCACCAGGACTACGTGTTGTATGTTACAATATAAACACCAGGACTACGTGTTGTATGTTACAATATAAACACCAGGACTACGTGCTGTATGTTACAATATAAACACCAGGACTACGTGCTGTATGTTACAATATAAACCCCAGGACTACGTGTTTTATGTTACAATATAAACACCAGGACTACGTGCTGTATGTTACAATATAAACACCAGGATTACGTGCTGTATGTTACAATATAAACACCAGGATTACGTGCTATATGTTACAATATAAACACCAGGACTACGTGCTGTATGTTACAATATAAACACCAGGACTACGTGCTTTATGTTACAATATAAACTACGTGCTGTATGTTACAATATAAGCACCAGGACTGCGTGCTGTATGTTACAATATAAACACCAGGACTACGTGCTGTATGTTACAATATAAACACCCGGACTACGTGCTGTATGTTACAATATAAACACCAGGACTACGTGCTGTATGTTACAATATAAACACCAGGACTACATTTTGTAGGTTACAATATAAACACCAGGACTACGTGCTGTATGTTACAATATAAAAACCCGGACTACGTGCTGTATGTTACAATATAAACACCCGGACTACGTGTTGTATGTTACAATATAAACACCAGGACTACATTTTGTAGGTTACAATATAAACTACGTGTTGTAGGTTACAATATAAACTACGTGCTGTATGTTACAATATAAACACCAGGACTACGTGTTGTAGGTTACAATATAAACTACGTGTTGTAGGTTACAATATAAACTACGTGTTGTAAGTTACAATATAAACACCAGGACTACCTGATGTATGTTACAATATAAACACCAGGACTACGTGCTGTATGTTACAATATAAACACCAGGACTACGTGCTGTATGTTACAATATAAACACCAGGACTACGTGCTGTATGTTACAATATAAACATCAGGACTACGTGCTGTATGTTACAATTTAAACACCAGGACTACGTGCTGTATGTTACAATATAAACACCAGGACTACGTGGTGTATGTTACAATATAAACACCAGGACTACGTGTTGTAAGTTACAATATAAACACCCGGACTACGTGCTGTATGTTACAATATAAACTCCCGGACTACGTGCTGTATGTTAAAATATAAACACCAGGACTACGTGCTGTATGTGCTTGCTTGTGTTCATTGGCTTGAGCTCCAACGTGAAGTCCTGTATGTCGGATGAAGGCAACCTGTTGTCCAACAACAGTGTGATGTCATACAGGACCTGAGGCTTGCGTGAGTATCCGTTGTCCCATGTCTGGCTTATTGGTGTGCAGACTGGTGGTTCCTCGCCATACAGGCAGACACTCTCCGACTTCGGAGGAACGTGCTGTATGTTACAATATAAACACCAGGACTACGTTTTGTATGTTACAATATTATCTATGTGTTGTAGGTTAAAATATTATCTATGTGTTGTAGGTTACAATATTATCTATGTGTTGTAGGTTACAATATTATCTATGTGTTGTAGGTTACAATATTATCTATGTGTTGTAGGTTACAATATTATCTATGTGTTGTAGGTTACAATATTAACTACCTGTTGTAGGTTACAATATTATCTATGTGTTGTAGGTTACAATATTATCTATGTGTTGTAGGTTACACTATAAACTACGTGTTGTAGGTTACAATATTATCTATGTGTTGTAGGTTACAATATTACCTATGTGTTGTAGGTTACAATATTATCTATGTGTTGTAGGTTACAATATTATCTATGTGTTGTAGGTTACAATATTATCTATGTGTTGTAGGTTACACTATAAACTATGTGTTGTAGGTTACAATATTATCTATGTGTTGTAGGTTACAATATTAACTATGTGTTGTAGGTTACAATATTATCTATGTGTTGTAGGTTACAATATTATCTATGTGTTTGTAGGTTACAATATTAACTACGTGTTGTAGTTACAATATTAACTACGTGTTGTAGGTTACAATAGTATCTATGTGTTGTAGGTTACAATATTATCTATGTGTTGTAGGTTACAATATTAACTATGTGTTGTAGGTTACAATATTATCTATGTGTTGTAGGTTACAATATTATCTATGTGTTGTAGGTTACAATATTAACTACGTGTTGTAGGTTACACTATTAACTACGTGTTGTAGGTTACAATATTAACTACGTGTTGTAGGTTACAATATTATCTATGTGTTGTAGGTTACAATATTAACTATGTGTTGTAGGTTACAATATTATCTATGTGTTTGTAGGTTACAATATAAGCTATGTGGTTGTAGGTTACAATATAAACTACGTGTTGTAGGTTACAATATAAACTATGTGTTGTAGGTTACAATGTAAACTATGTGTTGTAGGTTACAATATAAACTACGTGGTTGTAGGTTACAATATAAACTACGTGCTGTATGTTACAATATAAACTATGTGTTGTAGGTTACACTATAAACTACGTGCTGTATGTTACAATATAAACACCAGGACTACGTGCTGTATGTTACAATATAAACACCAGGACTACGTGCTGTATGTTACAATATAAACTACGTGCTGTATGTTACAATATAAACACCAGGACTACGTGTTGTATGTTACAATATAAACACCAGGACTACTTGCTGTATGTTACAATATAAACTATGTGCTGTATGTTACAATATAAACTATGTGTTGTAGGTTACACTATAAACTACGTGCTGTATGTTACAATATAAACACCAGAAATACGTGCTGTATGTTACAATATAAACACCAGGACTACGTGCTGTATGATACAATATAAACATCAGGACTACGAGTTGTATGATACAATATAAACACCAGGACTACGTGCTGTATGTTACAATATAAACTACGTGCTGTATGTTACAATATAAGCACCAGGACTACGTGTTGTATGTTACAATATAAACACCAGGACTACGTGCTGTATGTTACAATATAAACACCAGGACTACGTGCTGTATGATACAATATAAACATCAGGACTACGAGTTGTATGATACAATATAAACACCAGGACTACGTGCTGTATGTTACAATATAAACTACGTGTTGTATGTTACAATATAAGCACCAGGACTACGTGTTGTATGTTACAATATAAACACCAGGACTACGTGTTGTATGTTACAATATAAACACCAGGACTACGTGCTGTATGTTACAATATAAACACCAGGACTACGTGCTGTATGTTACAATATAAACACCAGGACTACGTGTTGTATGTTACAATATAAACACCAGGGACTACGTGCTGTATGTTACAATATAAACACCAGGATTACGTGCTGTATGTTACAATATAAACACCAGGATTACGTGCTATATGTTACAATATAAACACCAGGACTACGTGCTGTATGTTACAATATAAACACCAGGACTACGTGCTTTATGTTACAAATATAAACTACGTGCTGTATGTTACAATATAAGCACCAGGACTGCGTGCTGTATGTTACAATATAAACACCAGGACTACGTGCTGTATGTACAATATAAAACACCCGGACTACGTGCTGTATGTTACAATATAAACACCAGGACTACGTGCTGTATGTTACAATATAAACACCAGGACTACATTTTGTAGGTTACAATATAACACCAGGACTACGTGCTGTATGTTACAATATAAAAACCCGGACTACGTGCTGTATGTTACAATATAAACACCCGGACTACGTGTTGTAGTTACAATATAAACACCAGGACTACATTTTGTAGGTTACAATATAAACTACGTGTTGTAGGTTACAATATAAACTACGTGCTGTATGTTACAATATAAACACCAGGACTACGTGTTGTAGGTTACAATATAACTACGTGTTGTAGGTTACAATATATAACTACGTGTTGTAAGTTACAATATAAACACCAGGACTACCTGATGTATGTTACAATATAAACACCAGGACTACGTGCTGTATGTTACAATATAAACACCAGGACTACGTGCTGTATGTTACAATATAAACATCAGGACTACGTGCTGTATGTTACAATTTAAACACCAGGACTACGTGCTGTATGTTACAATATAAACACCAGGACTACGTGGTGTATGTTACAATATAAACACCAGGACTACGTGTTGTAAGTTACAATATAAACACCCGGACTACGTGCCTGTATGTTACAATATAAACTCCCGGACTACGTGCTGTATGTTAAAATATAAACACCAGGACTACGTGCTGTATGTGCTTGCTTGTGTTCATTGGCTTGAGCTCCAACGTGAAGTCTGTATGTCGGATGAAGGCAACCTGTTGTCCAACAATAGTGTGATGTCATACAGGACCTGAGGCTTGCGTGAGTATCCGTTGTCCCATGTCTGGCTTATTGGTGTGCAGACTGGTGGTTCCTCGCCATACAGGCAGACACTCTCCGACTTCGGAGGAACGTGCTGTATGTTACAATATAAACACCAGGACTACGTTTGTATGTTACAATATTATCTATGTGTTGTAGGTTAAAATATTATCTATGTGTTGTAGGTTACAATATTATCTATGTGTTGTAGGTTACAATATTATCTATGTGTTTGTAGGTTACAATATTATCTATGTGTTGTAGGTTACAATATTATCTATGTGTTGTAGGTTACAATATTAACTACCTGTTGTAGGTTACAATATTATCTATGTGTTGTAGGTTACAATATTATCTATGTGTTGTAGGTTACACTATAAACTACGTGTTGTAGGTTACAATATTATCTATGTGTTGTAGGTTACAATATTACCTATGTGTTTGTAGGTTACAATATTATCTATGTGTTGTAGGTTACAATATTATCTATGTGTTGTAGGTTACAATATTATCTATGTGTTGTAGGTTACACTATAAACTATGTGTTGTAGGTTACAATATTATCTATGTGTTGTAGGTTACAATATTAACTATGTGTTGTAGGTTACAATATTATCTATGTGTTGTAGGTTACAATATTATCTATGTGTTGTAGGTTACAATATTAACTACGTGTTGTAGGTTACAATATTAACTACGTGTTGTAGGTTACAATATTATCTATGTGTTGTAGGTTACAATATTATCTATGTGTTGTAGGTTACAATATTATCTATGTGTTGTAGGTTACAATATTAAATACGTGTTGTAGGTTACAATATTAACTACGTGTTGTAGGTTACAATATTAACTACGTGTTGTAGGTTACAATATTATCTATGTGTTGTAGGTTACAATATTAACTATGTGTTGTAGGTTACAATATTATCTATGTGTTGTAGGTTACAATAATATCTATGTGTTGTAGGTTACAATATTAACTACGTGTTGTAGGTTACAATATTATCTATGTGTTGTAGGTTACAATATTATCTTTGTGTTGTAGGTTACAATATTAACTACGTGTTGTAGGTTACAATATTATCTATGTGTTGTAGGTTACAATATTATCTATGTATTGTAGGTTACAATATTAACTATGTGTTGTAGGTTACAATATTATCTATGTGTTGTAGGTTACAATATTAACTACGTGTTGTAGGTTACAATATTATCTATGTGTTGTAGGTTACAATATTATCTATGTGTTGTAGGTTACAATATTAACTACGTGTTGTAGGTTACAATATTATCTATGTGTTGTAGGTTACAATATTAACTACGTGTTGTAGGTTACAATATAAACTATGTGTTGTAGGTTACACTATAAACTACGTGCTGTAGGTTACAATAAAAACACCAGGACTACGTGCTGTATGTTACAATATAAACACCAGGACTACGTGCTGTATGTTACAATATAAACATCAGGACTACGTGTTGTATGATACAATATAAACACCAGGACTACGTGCTGTATGTTACAATATAAACTACGTGCTGTATGTTACAATATAAACACCAGGACTACGTGTTGTATGTTACAATATAAACACCAGGACTACGTGCTGTATGTTACAATATAAACTACGTGCTGTATGTTACAATATAAATACCAGGACTACGTGCTGTATGTTAAAATATAAACTACATGTTGTAGGTTACAATATAAACACCAGGACTACGTGCTGTATGTTACAATATAAACACCAGGACTACGTTCTGTATGTTACAATATAAACACCAGGACTACGTTCTGTATGTTACAATATAAACATCAGGACTACGTGTTGTATGATACAATATAAACACCAGGACTACGTGCTGTATGTTACAATATAAACTACGTGCTGTATGTTACAATATAAGCACCAGGACTACGTGTTGTATGTTACAATATAAACACCAGGACTACGTGTTGTAGGTTACAATATAAACTACGTGTTGTAGGTTACAATATAAACTACGTGTTGTATGTTACAATATAAACACCAGGACTACGTGCTGTATGTTACAATATAAACACCAGGACTACGTGCTGTATGTTACAATATAAACCCCAGGACTACGTTTTGTATGTTACAATATAAACACCAGGACTACGTGCTGTATGTTACAATATAAACACCAGGATTACGTGCTGTATGTTACAATATAAACACCAGGATTACGTGCTATATGTTACAATATAAACACCAGGACTACGTGCTGTATGTTACAATATAAACACCAGGACTACGTGCTTTATGTTACAATATAAACTACGTGCTGTATGTTACAATATAAGCACCAGGACTGCGTGCTGTATGTTACAATATAAACACCAGGACTACGTGCTGTATGTTACAATATAAGCACCAGGACTGCGTGCTGTATGTTACAATATAAACACCAGGACTACGTGCTGTATGTTACAATATAAACTACGTGCTGTATGTTACAATATAAACACCCGGACTACGTGCTGTATGTTACAATATAAACACCAGGACTACGTGCTGTATGTTACAATATAAACTACGTGCTGTATGTTACAATATAAACACCCGGACTACGTGTTGTATGTTACAATATAAACACCAGGACTACGTGTTGTATGTTACAATATAAACACCAGGACTACGTGTTGTATGTTACAATATAAACACCAGGACTACGTGTTGTAGGTTACAATAATACAATATAAACACCAGGTCTATGTGCTGTAGGTTACAATATAAACTACGTGTTGTATGATACAATATAAACTACGTTTTGCATGTTACAATATAAACTACGTGCTGTAGGTTACAATATAAATGATGTGCTGTATGTTACAATATAAACTACGTTTTGCATGTTACAATATAAACTACGTGCGGTAGGTTACAATATAAACTACGTGCTGTAGGTTACAATATAAACTACGTGATGTATGTTACAATATAAACACCAGGACTACGTGCTGTATGTTACAATATAAGCACCAGGACTACGTGCTGTATGTTACAATATAAGCACCAGGACTACGTGCTGTATGTTACAATATAAGCACCAGGACTACGTGCTGTATGTTACAATATAAGCACCAGGACTACGTGCTGTATGTTACAATATAAGCACCAGGACTACGTGCTGTATGTTACAATATAAAACACCACGACTACGTGCTGTATGTTAATATAAACACCAGGACTACGTGCTGTATATTACAATATAAACTACGTGTTGTGGGTTACAATATATACTACGTGTTGTGGATTACAATTCAAACTGACTATCCGCCAGCATGTCTATTTAAGTGTCTGTCCATTCACCAGTATGTCTGTTTACGTGTCTGTCCATCCATCAGCATATCTGTGTATTCTTTACCAACATGTCTGTTTAATGTCTGTCCAACTACAAGCATGTCTGTCTAAGTGTCTATCCATCCAGTAGCATGTCTGTCTATCCATTACCAATATGTTTGTCTAAGTGTGTATCCATCCGCCGGCATGTCCGTCTATCCATTAACAAC